>OY282642.1:65389454-65629454 GCA_958299015.1 Tetanocera ferruginea | reverse complement strand
CAATAATAGTATTGAAAATAGTCGAGTAGGTGGGCGGATGAAGCCCATATTTTATATGCACTACAATTTTGAGAACAAATTTACTCTTACAAAGTTATATTCCTATGACTCGCATATTAATGCTTTTATAGTGTTTTTGGTGTTATGGGTTGTGTTTAGTGTTCGACCGAATATTCGGTTTCGGCCCTTTTAATGATTTTCGGCTATTCGGCATCAATATGGCCGAAACCGAATAATTGGTCGGACGCTACTAATTCGGTTCCTTCATATATTTCAATCGTAGAAATGTAACATTTTTAATAGTGTTAAGTAGAACAAAAACGTAAAACTCAGTCATTTGATTGACCGAGTGAGTTGGGCCCAGCACAAAAGATAAATGTATTTTGTTTCATTTTGTAAATGCAGACAAGCTCTTTTTTTAGACTATAATATTAAATTATTTCACTTTAAATACAAAAAAATTCCTTAAAGTGGTATTAAAAATGATCTCTTTACATATTATTTTAAAGTTGAACTTTAATATTCAAAGAATATTTATCGTATATATACGTTATTCTTATCTGTGTGAATTGTTATGTTTTTGAAAGCTTTTAAAAAAATTAAATTTTTTCATAAAATTTTCATGTTGACATTCAGTTTCGGTTTCGGCCGAATATTAAAAAAATGACCGAATTTCGGTTTCGGTTTCAGCCAAAATTTTGGTTTCGGTCGGACACTAGTTGTGTGGGAATTGGCTGTGTTCGTGGATGGATTACGCCCAATTTTTGAACACATCTTAGTTTTGATATAAAATACATACATTCCAAACTTTATCTCTGTAGTACATATATAAGCTTATATATGGAGTTTTCAATTTTATGGGCTTAGGTCTACACGGAGGTATTCGTGTACGTGGATGGATGACGTCCATTTTTCAAAAACATGGTAGTTTTATTATCAAATACATACGTACCAAATTTTATCTCTGTAGGTTTAACAGAAGCTAATTTATTGATTTTTCAATTTTAGGCTTGTATTGGAGGTGGGCGTTTCCGTGGGTGGATGACGTCAATTTTTCGGAACATCTTTGTTTTGATATGAAATGTATACAAACCAAATTTTATTGTTGTAAGTTAATTATGAGCTTATTTATGTAGTTTTAATTTTTTGCGTTATATGGGAGGTAGGCGTGTCCGTGGGCGTGTCTCGCTCTGCAAGAATTCAGATTGTTTAACCTAAAAAAACCTCTTCTCTTTTTGTAAGATCGTTTATAATTACGACAGCTATACTATGGAATGTCTTACCCAGACAATTGAGAAATTTCTCTGCATCTAAAAACGTTTTTAAAAGTAACTCTCTGTATTTAATTAATTAACTAACATTTTGATTTTGATTTTGTTTTTTTTTTTATTTTTGTTTTTTTTATTTTTACTTTTTTTTATTTTTGATCTCAACTTATTTTTTTTCGTCGCTAGAAACCTGGCATCTATCTTTGTTTTCTTTACTTTAGGATTTAACTTTTTATTTTAAGATAATTAAGATAATGTAACAAAAATTATGAATCAAAAATTATATAACAACAATTTATCACTCGCACTTCACATTACTACGTAATTTTGGTTTAATTGGCCCTAAGGGCTTTAAAATTACAATGAATTCAATAAATAAATATATATAATAATGGATTCTTTTTTATATCTTTATTTTTTATATTTATTAACTTCTTTTTATTTATTTATTTGCTAAGCTTTGTTAGGCTTTTTAGCATGATACAAAATTTAAACATTTATATAAATACAATTGAAATTGTACATACAAGTTAAAATTTACGTTAAAATATGTACATATAAATTAAAAGATATTATAAGAATATTAAACAGCAAAGAACATTGTGGTAACAAGGCAAACATGGTTATATCCGTCAGCAAAGTGGTATTTCGACAAACTAGGTCATGTACACTAGGGCGTATCGAATTAAATTTTTTTTCGACTTTCACATTCTTAGAGGTCTCAAAAGTTTCATGTGGTAAACCATAAAGGGATCATAACTCAAATTGAGAAATTTGATGCTAGGAAATAACTTTTTTTAAAATATCGAAATAGAAAAAAAAACGTGGACTTAAGCTGATATACTAAATAAATGTTTACGTGAATTTACTTTCGAAAAGAAACGAGTCAATTTTACGAATTTACTCCAAATGTCATATCTACATTATTTTGGTATTGCGGCTGAGAACATTGGTGAATCATGGACGCCAAGTATTTTGTGTCAATCGTGCAAATTAATATTGTCTGAATGGAGCTCGGGTAAAAAACGATACATGAAATTCGATGATCTGGAGACAACCGTTTTGCCACCTAAACGATTGCTATTTTTGTCTGGCCAAAGTGACTGGTGTTGGAAAACACAAACGAATGATATACGCCACTGTCCCGAATGTTTCATTGCCAGTATCTCATTCTGACGATGTTCCATATCCTACTTGTCCCGATTCAACACGTGAAAACAATCGAAAATCCGTTGATTCAATGGAGTCGCAAGGAACCACAGGTGGTAGTACTATTACAACTGAAAACACAATTGGAAAAGAGATTTGGAACTGTCAAAGGAAAATTCGGAATTGCATGGTTCTCGTTTGCAACAATTCAACTTTTTGAGACCCGATGTTAAGGTGACATACTACAGAAACCGTGAAAAACCGTTTGCTATACATATTACTAAGAATGACAATATCTGCTATTGCGTAGACATTCCTGGCTTATTTAATACCTTTGATCAGCCGTACATTCCCAAAGAGTGGCGTTTTTTTATTGATGTCAGCAAAGTGAGCTTGAAGGCAGTATTACTTCATATAGGAAACAAAAAGCCATCGATTCCGATCGCACATGCAGTCAACATAAAGGAAACGTACGAAACAATGGCGAAGCTATTGACATGTATTAAATATGAACAACACGACTGGAAAATATGTTCTGATCTCAAAGTCGTTGGTATGCTTTGTGGTTTACAGAGTGGCTACACAAAGTAATGCTGTTTTCTATGCAAGTGGGATAGTTGAGTACGTGAACACCACTATTACAATAAGTTCTGGCCAGAAAGAATTGAGTCAAAAGTTGGAGAGAGCAACGTCAAAAACGTTCCACTCGTCAAAAACGCAAATATAATTCTCCCACCGTTGCACATCAAACTTGGACTTATGAAAAACACTGTCAAGGCGTTAGACAAAGAAAGCGAAGAATCTCGGTGACGAGAGCGACGAACATGGGGAAAGATTCCACCAACAGATGAAAGTAATTGAGAATCGGTACCAAGGATTTTGGGACAAAGGAATGATGGGCGATGAATAATGTAAATTATTAAAAGAACAATAAAAATTAAAAATATATGATTTTATAACAACAACCTTTAATTCTAATTTTTTTTTTTTATGGCAATAAAATAAGTCCAAAAGCATAAATTGATAATCACACCATTTGGGTTCTTTCGTTCCATTGAACACAACTTTTTCATTTCTCAATAGATTTTCTTCAACAATAGCTTATTTTTTTTTGGAAAAATAAAGGTTTTTAGTAAAAAATATCAAAAGCAACAAAATATTTTGATTTCTTAACGAAATTTGCAACTATTTTGTCTTTTTTTGGAAATTTTTCTGAAAAATAAAAAAAATCCCCGATATTTGAATTTATTCCGCCAAAACTAACAGCTCGACCAAAAAATTATGTTTGCATTTTTTGTAAGAAATTTTATTAGCTTTTATTTGATATATCATTTGTTTGATTACTGTTGTTGGTTCTGGAGATATATGCAATTAAGTGGAACCAACTTTTTTTTTTCGTTGAAAACCCTACAGTGGGCAATATCTCGAAAACGGAGTGACAGAAAAAAAAAATTTTTTTCGGAATTAGCGACCGATTTTACATCAGAAAAGAATAGTGGCATTCAAAGTACATATTGGCTGTAAACCAGTGTTAATGGACATAATATTTAAAAAGAAAAAAAAAACTACTTCAATAATGTATTAAAAGTACCACACGCAATTAATCACAATCAAATTTTTTCTTACAACAACAAAAAACCTCAAATTAACGAGAACAAACGTGTTTCAAACATTCTCCTGACACAAAGAAAATTATCTGGAATACCCATATTGAATGGATATATCCATTTAAGAGTAAAAACAGTTACTACGCTTAGTGAAACAGATAAAGAGAAAAAAGCTTACACTACAATGATAGCCAGAGAAAGAGATGATACGCTATTTGCTCTATATTTTTGTTGTATTTATATCAATATCAGGTTATTACTTGTTATATCTGTTTGAACAAGTAGAATGGATGGTTCGCTGCAGACCTTTAGTTGGTACTCTGAGGAAGAATAAGCCTGAGATCCCGATATCATATACTCAAAAATTTTCACCAAAAAAAAAATTTTTTTACTGTTCCAAATTTTATTCCGACCAACACCAACAACCTTAATTTTTTTTTGCAAAATTTTTTTTTATTTATTTATAAAAAGGAAACTTCATATCCAAATAACTTTTTTAAACATTAATGCCCGTTTATCCAATGGAGGGTGTTTATTAGAGTGGGTCGCTTTATATGGGAGAAAAAATGAATATAAAAAGACACCCCCTAAAATGAAAGCTTACATCGAAAGTGTTTCAGCACTGTAAAAATGTTTTTTTTTGGGTGTCCCAAAAAACAGCCAAAATGGTCTTTTAGTTATAACATTAGTATTTTAAGTCCGATCATAAAGTGTAGCATATCGTTGGATAGGTCTGAATGAATACTACATCGTGTTCTTTGGTGTTGATGGTGTCAGAGGTCATCTTCAAGTAGATATTTTACAATTTGTATTTTTTTGCTCTAGGTACCCCATAACTTCGATTTAAAATTATTGTTTGAATAAACTTCACAAAAAATCAAAGTACTCTTGTGAAGGAATTAATTGATTTTGTTCACTACAAAAAAAGTTACAAAGGTTAGAAGTTTCAGTACAACTACTGTATTTCTATAATTCAAATATTCAGTAGTTCCTTATTTAACGTGATGCCGAAATAACTCCTAATCTCAGAAATACTTTACCTTTGGGTACTTCTTCTTTCAAAAATGATTGCAATTTGCTTTTATGAAACTTGTTCCGTTATATTCAGTACTTAATCGAAATCGGGAGCTGGCTCCACTTTTTGAGTGTGTCATAGTTTTTAAAAAAATTAAATTTGCAAAAGTGAAACATTTTGGTAAAAGTAAATTCAAAGCTCCAGGTAAATATTAATGTGATTTTATTCAAAAATATTTTGCAATGATTTGGTTTTTACAGATTTCCTCTACCACTCACAAAACACTGAGCGGTTTATTCACGTTGGGAGTGAATCTGCTGTTGCAAAACTCGATAGCCGCGAACGCTTTAGCCAACTGAAATCACGTCAAAATTTAATATAACTACTAAGAGAAAATTTCAATTGCTGAATGTTTCTATATAGAAATACAGTAGTTGTACTGAAACTTCTAACCAGGGACATAAGAGTTATAACCAATATTTGAAAAAATCCTGAAATAATAATTAATCAAGAATTTTTAAAACCTGCTCTCTGAATAATAGTTACAAATAACCAATGTTTTTTTGGTCTTTGATAACCATTATATTTTTTTTTTTTTTTGTTTTGGGCTTCCATAACCATAACAAAAGATTTTTATTTTTTTTGGTCTTCCGTAACCATTACAAAAGATTTTTATTTTTTTTGGTCTTCTATAACCATTACAAAAGATTTTTATTTTTTTTGGTCTTCTATAACCATTACAAAAGATTTTTTTTTTTTTTGGTCTTCCATGTACATTATGAAAGAATGATATTATAAAAATATCTAAAGATTTGCGAACTGAAACGTGGTTATAGAATACAGAAAAAATAATAATCTTTCATATTGGTTATCAAAGACCAACAAAAAAAATCGTTTATAATGGTTACAGAAGACCAATAAGAATAAAAATCTTTCATAATGGTTACCAAAGACCAAAAAAAATAAAAATCTTTTGTAATGGTTACGGAAGACCAAAAAAACCAATAATCTTTCATAATCGTTATCAAAGACCAAAAAAAATAAAAATCTTTCATAATGATTATGGCAGCACTACAATTTTCTGGGTAATTTATAATTATTATTACAGGCCCAATTTTTTTTCAGCTATTTTTTCCATAACCTTTTGCATATTTAAAAAATAATAAGAGTTAAATCGGGTCCCTGCTTCTAACCCTTTGTAACTTTTTTTGTAGTGAACAAAATTAATTTATTCCTTCACAAGAGTACTTTAATTTTTTATGAAGTTTATTCTAACAATAATTTTAAATCGAAGTTATGGGGTACCTAGAGCAAAAAAATACAAATTGTAAAATATCTACTTGAAGATGACCTCTGACACCATCAACACCAAAGAACACGATGTAGTATTCATTCAGACCTATCCAACGATATGCTACACTTTATGATCGGACTTAAAATACTAATGTTATAACTAAAAGACCATTTTGGCTGTTTTTTGGGACACCCAAAAAAAAACATTTTTACAGTGCTGAAACTTTTTCGATGTAAGCTTTCATTTTAGGGGGTGTCTTTTTATATTCATTTTTGGTGACCCGCCTTAGTGTTTATCCAATAAAACCTTTAAATTTTTTTAAATTTTTTTACTCGAAAAAGCCAATTTTCAGGTTGCAAAATAATTATGATTTTTGGAACGAAGCCAAATCTGAGTAAGTTTTTTTTTAAGACATATATATAAAGCTTTAATCCCTAGAATATTTTTCATAAATATCAGTAAGGGCCGGAGACATGAATTTTTAACTAAAAATTTAAAAAATGCTCTTTTTCGGCTGTTCCGAAATTTTTGGCGCACAACTGAGTAGACATTTTGGCCAAAACACTCTTTTTCTTTAATTAAATGTTTATCTAAAACCTTAAAAAAAATGTTGGCTTAAAATTATTTTTGAAGGGATAAAAAAATGGCTTTGACGATATCGTTACACTAGCCAAGGCGCGTGGACAAATACAAACTAGCCACACGGAGGCTTAATTTCGACCAATCAAAATGAAGAGCACTCAAATTTTGTATTCTTATTCTCAAACAAGCGCGTATATACTTCAGTTTTTAAACGATCTATAACATTGCAGTCTTTAGAAGACTAATAATAATAGTAAACAAATAAATAAAGCTGATTTTTTTTTTCAATTCAATTAATTACCTTTTTCCTTCAATTCTGTACGTATGCGTTCCATCTCTAACTGTTTTTCAATGGATTCTTTAGCCGCTCTGAAACGTCTTGATCTTTGCTGGTTCATTTTAGCTCTTGGAGCAACTCCATCAATAGCCATATAAAGAACTTTTCTGGGTCTTACAATACAAAATAATCTGTCTATACAATCAAAAATAGCAATCATCATTTCATCTTCATTTTTTGGCGCTGGTTTATCTTCTGGATGAGTGCAAGGATGAATAATACCATTCATATCAAGATAAAGATTATCAAATTCAATTCCGTTTGGATTCGGTTGCAAAGCATCTTCATAAATATTTTTCCCAGTTTCCGAATCGATACTCTATTTTTAAAATTTGAAGAAATAAAAAATTTCATTGAGTTTATTTATGAAGATAAAATGATATAATAAAAACAGCAGTAAAGTACAGTAGAATCTCGATTATCCGAATATCCATACTCATTCTTCACGGCTCTAATTACCAATTTAGAAAAGATTTAAAATTTTCAGTCAAAATATTAAGTTAATAGGTATTGTTAATTTTTGCATATCGTATTGTTTAAATGACGTATGTGAAACTCTTTCCACAATAAAAAGTTATTAAATTTTTTTTATTGTTTGATTTGACTTCAAAATCTTTTATTCGGATTTTCTATTATACGGAATACCCCTGGTTTTATTTGGTTCGGATAATCGGGATTCTACTGTATGCATTCTTTATCAGATTGATAAAGTGCACATGTTCATGAATGCTCATGCATATTTTGTAATCTACAATCTCGACAGACCCAGGTTTGAATCACCACCTGAAACAGAGTTTTTTACAAAAGAAACATATCATCATAACCTTAAGGGTCCATTAAAGTTTTTCAAAGAAAAAAACCCTGCATTAAAAGTTTTATTGTAAGGCGACTGTTTATTTTAGGTAGTTTTTGATTTTGCATTATAACTATATAAATGTTTTAAAAAATTGAATTTTTTTGATAAAAAATATGAATAAATATACCCAGAATCCGTAATTTAGTAATGCACCTGAGATTTGCGGGGCACGATTTTTCGTAGCTTGTACATCCAAAAAACAAAAAAAAAATAATAATTTTTGTTCCTCTGAAACTTTTTGAGCTTTTAATCGAAGATTTTAGAAAAATACTGATTTTTACGAAAATGGTAGTCAAAAAACCGATTTTTGACTAAAATATTTTATTTAAGGTTATAAAAAAATAACTTTCCTCTAAACTAAAAAAATCGAACGATTAGAAGTAGGAATGGCAATCCTTGCAATAGTTTTCGAGTAATGATGTCCACCGGTTTTAGACAGCACTTTTCGAGAAAAACGCGTTTAAAGTTTATGAAGTAGTACATTTATTGATTTTTCTTCGAACGTTTATGCTTATAACCGCAACAATTGTTATTCAATTGACTTTCTGAGAATATTGTTACAATGTTATACATTCCAAAATTGTAAATTAAAAATCGATGACGGTGAATAGGTGTATCTATGGCTTGCCCGAAGTTAAAATACCCCCACCGCCTATTCGTACAAATAATACAAAACATTTAAGGTAAATGTACGGAATTCCGTAAGGTTAAGGAATCTTTTTGCTTAATTAATTATTTTAGAGAGGTTAAAAGACATTTTGACATACGATCTTTTTAAGAGCATTTGGACATGTATTTTTTTTAATTACAAAATAGTAAGTAGGGAGAAAAGTTGTTTTTTAAGAGAAAATTTGATACATTTTCAAATTTACCCAAATGGCTCTAATTCCGTGATAAAATTTGTTGATTGAACTTTATTCCGTAAATTTAAGTCTCTAATTCCGTTAATAATCCAAACCATAAGTTCAAGGGTTTCTATTTTCACTTTTGATACCTTTTAACCATTCTTACAGTATTAAGTGCTAAATCTAGTTCTTTACTTAATTTAGTGATAAAAGAATCACTTATGGTCAATGAGGTAAAAAGATTAAGTTAAATAATCAGACAGCAAAAAGATGTTAACATTGTTGACAATGACGCCTTAACTCAAGCTATCATAAACAACTGACATGATTTTCGAAAACAGCACTCAATATTCGTCTGAAATAAATTTTTATTTCTTCTGAATTGTCATATTTATTCCCCTTATTAGTTCTTATAATAAGGGGATCTTATTCCCCTTAAAAGGCTTCTTCGTTAAGAAATGCAACGCAATTAGAAACCTTATGCCTCTAATGCCGTGATATATAACGGAATTAGGTAAGGTTGAAGAAGTTTTGAACTTTATTCCGTAAACGATTTTTCGGCATTCATTATTGTTTCAAAACATAAATTTAAAATTTAATATAAGAAATAAAATGTTTTGTACAATAAAAACTAGCAAAATGACTTGATTTTGTTTGCACGTTTTCAAATAGACAACAAATATCTATACTTCCAATAACATCCTTTTTAATAAATTGAAAGGAAATCAATGAATTACAAATACACATATTAAGGATTTGGAAAGTAATTTTATATCACGTAGTTTGCTCAAAATGTTTTTGAAGGATATATAAAGTTAACAAAACCTAATAACAATAAGAAGTATTAATTCTGAATATGTAATTTAGAAATTTAAAATGCAATAACTTTCCTTAAATCCGTTACTATCACGTCATTAGGTTCATTCAAAAAGTTGCTTGTCCTCAATTACGTAAATCACTAAAATAACTGCTATTTTTTAATACCTGCTTTATTTAATCAACAAACACTATTAAAACACTTTAAAAACACTGCTTACTTTTCGTTCAGAATAAATTTTATAAAACTTCTATAAATTTTCAAATTATAAGCTTAAGAAAACATACTCTAAGGCTTAACCGTTTTGATTAGAGAAACAGAACAAAGAAAACACGGAAACTGTGAATGATCTAACGATATCTCGAAAATGAGTGTGGTGCAAATGTGGGAAGGACACGTTTCTCGAGACAGTGGCTTGAAAAAATTTTTCGATTCTTACCATGGCATCTTATTTTCTGGCATTAAAAACTAAATTAAAAAATTTATGGGATAAGGTTCACTTACGGAATTCCGTACATTTACCTTATTTACTTTTTTATTACTTATTTATAGGAATTAAAAAAGGGCGTGTAAGTTGGTAGATGTAGGCCAATTTTCTAACACGTTTATTTTATTTTTGTAGGTTAAATATTATCCTCTACAGTTTTCAATTTCGAGATTGTATTGGAGGTGGGCGTGTTTGTGGGCGGATAACGCCAATTTTTTTTACTCGCCTTACTGTTGGTATTCATTACACACAAACCTTTAATATTGAACACTCACTTTGTAGCTTGCTTATAATCGAATGAATAGTTTTATTTCTCAAATCGATTATAACAAATTGCGTTGCTTTGGTTATAATTTTGTCAGATAATACAATACTCCCTCTTTTTTGAATAATTTAATGAACAATAATATATATATTTTTTTTTTATATAAAGCAAATATTTACAGTCAAAATAATAGCAGTGCTCTAAAATGCAGATATGCTTGAATTAATAATACTAGTCTAAAAACGTAGGATCCAGAAAACTCAATATAATTTCTATATGAGCTTTCAACGCTGATTCCAAATCTGTACTCAATTTTCCGGGTTTATTGATCGCACTATAATTGTATGATTGTAACCGGCAAACCCACCATTCAAAGCGGGCGCATGGCTTTGATTTTGGCACAAAAATAGTTTCTAATGACTTGTGATGCGTAACAATTTCAATAAATCTACCAAATAACTAAAAATGAAACCGCTCACACCAAAGTAAGTGCTTCTTTTTATACCCTAAACCTGAAGGTCAGGGTATATTAACTATGTGCAAACGTTTGTAGCGCATAGAAAGACGCGAGTCCTGTATTAAAAGTATATATAATCTTGATCAGCGTCACCCCGTGAGTAGAGCTATCCATGTCCGTCCGTTTGTGTGTTGTTCGTAAACACAGGTTAAGAAGTAGTAGAGATAATTGGATAAAACTCCTTACACATGGTCACATGGATCTAAAGATCTGCACTATTGAATATTTTTGGATCCAATCCATTGTGGTGGGTAAATTTTTCCCACATTAATTTGTTTGGAGCCACTGGAATTCATGACATTGAAATATTTCAATGAGATCTGGATTGTGGCTTCAAATACAGTGGCTCAAAGTAATAATGGAACAAACTAAAAAATTTCATTCAAATCCAAATTTAAAATATTTTGATGGTCCAACTGGCAAGTTTTTGTATATTTTGAAAAGAGTATGATATGGTTTATATAAAATAATTATAAGAATAATGAATTAACAGTTCATTGATTTAAAAAAATAAAGCAACAAAATTAATAGCAAAAATTAACATCAAAGTAATAATGGAACACGACGTTAATTTGTAAAAACATAAGCAAAATTATTAAAAAAAATGCAGAGTATATATTTAGTTGGTAAGCCCTTCTGTGCAATAACCACTTCCAAATGATTTGGCATAGATTCACCACTTTTCGGCAGTAGGACGGCTCCATATTCTTCCACTCTTCAGTAAGGGCTGTTTTTGACTGATCACGAGTAGAAATTGTGTGATTTTTCAACTTTCCTTCGGGTTACTCCATGTGAACTCAATAGAAATGAGGTCTGCAAAGCGGGTTGGAGTTTCCAAGACATGTGGTCAATTATTAAGAAGTCAGCTTCTCACATTATAGGCCTTTTGTCTCGGATCGTTTTCCTGGAAAATGAAAATCAATCAATCAATACCCAACTTTCTCACACTTTCATTCGAATTATTGTTCAATATATTAATGTATTAGTGTTGGTACATAATGCCATCGATGATGTGAAGCTATCCAGGACTTGCATCTGACATGGCACCCTCGAGCACCACTGAACCCATACCGTGCTTTATTGTGGGGCGAAGGTTGTTTTTCTCAAGTTTCACATTTACCATTCTCAACACGTAGGATCGGCCATAAGACCGGAAAACGTTAAATTTTCTTTCATATATAATGAAAATTTGTTCCCAATATTAAAATCCCTTTCTCGGTGGATCCTACGTGTGGAAAAAGGTAAATACGAAACTTGAGAAAAACGATCTTTGTCACGCAATAAAGCATGTATGGATTCAGTGGTGCTTGAGGGTGCCATGTCAGATGCAAGTCCTGGAAAGCTTCACATCATCGATGGCATTATGTACCAACACTAATACATTAATATATTGAACAATAATTCGAATGAAAGTGTGAGAAAGTTGGGTATTGATTGATTGATTTTCATTTTCCAGGAAAACGATCCGAGACAAAAGGAATATAATGTGAGAAGCTGACTTCTTAATAATTGACCACATGTCTTGGAAACTCCAACCCGCTTTGCAGACCTCATTTCTATTGAGTTCACATGGAGTAACCCGAAGGAAAGTTGAAAAATCACACAATTTCTACTCGTGATCAGTCAAAAACAGCCCTTATTGAGGAGTGGAAGAATATGGAGCCGTCCTACTGCCGAAAAGTGGTGAATCACTGCCAAATCATTTGGAAGTGGTTATTGCACAGAAGGGCTTACCAACTAAATATATACTCTGCATTTTTTTTAATAATTTTGCTTATGTTTTTACAAATTAACGTCGTGTTCCATTATTACTTTGATGTTAATTTTTGCTATTAATTTTGTTTTTTTATTTTTTTAAATCAATGAACTGTTAATTCATTATTCTTATAATTATTTTATATTAACCATATCATACTCTTTTCAAAATATACAAAAACTTGCCAGTTGGATCATCAATATATTTTAAATTTGGATTTGAATGAAATTTTCTAGTTTGTTCCATTATTACTTTGAGCCACTGTAGATCAGACATCAGCTTCCTGTAGCTCAATTAGCTCAGTTGGCTCAGCTAGAAATTTGTTTTGTTTTTTCAACTTTGTGTTTGCACACTTGTAAAAACAACAACGCGTGCAAAAAATAACAACAACACGTACAAAGAATAACAACAAAACCGAAGTACACCCAATTTCTAACAACAATTTCTTGTTGCTAACAGCAACAATTTCTTGTTGCTAACAGCAACAAGTGCATGCAAAGCCAAGCAAGCCTTAGGCCGCGTTCATAGTGGAAGCTGAAGCTGAAACTTTTTACAGCTGCTGAAAACGCTTTGTGTACAATCATATGGAAAAAGCGCAAAGTGTTCATAGAGCAAGCTTAAATTCAAGGTTACGCCAATTTTGAGGCTTTTTGATATTTTTTTCTTCTATCTCACTTGGGCACACGGTGTTGATTTTTTGTTTCATGTCGTACTTATGCTTTGGGTTTCAGCTTATTTAACATACTTTTTGGCACTTTTTCTTCCATCTAGTTTGTTTAAACAGTTTTGATTTTTTGTTTCATTTCGTACGTACGCTTTGTGATGTAGGTTATTTTCATACTTTTTAACGCTTTTCTTGGCTGTTTTTTTTATTTCTTTTTTATGTTTTGACGCACTGATTTTGTTTTTGTACTTTTCGGCAGCAATACCCAGCGCTTTAGTTTTTTTATTGTTTTATTTTCGCATTATCGGTTGTTGTTTTTGTCTATTTAACAATGTCAACATGATCGCAGGCGCTGCCAGCATTGCATGTCGTTGTTTGTATGTCCTTTTGTTGTTAGTAAATTCAACATATGCGATGCGCAAAATATGAAATCGTGCGCTATTTCGACTTTGTCTCAATGCGTGTTGTTTTTTAGATTTGTTTTGTTGTTGGTAATTTTTTGTGGGCATCGCTAATTTTCGACGCTCTTTCTTCTTCAGATGCTTACTTCATTCTTGTATCATTTCTTGGTATGTGTGTGAGTTGCACGTTTTCAATTTCCTTTGAATGCATTTTTTTGTTGTTATAATCTTATGTTATTGATCTTTATTTTGTGCGTAGAATATAGAAAAAATATTTTATTTGTTGCTTTGTGGAGGATAGGTTTCCAACTTTTTTCTGCACTTGTTGCTTTTGAGCTATTTCGCCGTTGTCTTCGTTGTTCTTTATGTATTGTTTGAATATTTGTGTGATGAACTTCAAAATATGCATTAACTTTCCAAATTACAAGAAATAATTAAAACAAAACATAAGCCAAGTGCATGCAATAAGCGCGCACTATGAACAACAACAGCAAGAAAAAGTATCTAAAAGCGCGAAAAAAAACTCGCCCTATGAACAGCAACAGCAAGAAAAAGTATCTAAAAGCGCTAAAAAAAGCGCGCACTATGAACAGCAACAGCAAGAAAAAGCGTCATGATATCGCTTGAAAAAGCTTAGCCAGCTTCAGCTTCCACTATGAACGCGGCCTTACTCGATTGCGCTGCGCTTGAAATGTTTGTATATGTGTAGCACAAAACGCAAATGATTTGTTTTTGTTTTGCTGGTTAATTTTTTTTTTTGTAACGATGAGCAAAAGCAAATATGAGGATAATTTTGTGTTTGATTTATAAAATAGATTTTAATAAATATCCAACACTGTCAAATGGTTCAAACAGCGACGAGGAAGTCATAATTATAATAAGACAAAGGATTTTAAGACAGCGTATAAATTATGGATATTTTGTAGATCCATAGATGTACTGGAAGAAGTAACGCCTTGGGAACAGGATCTCAGTACCATGCAACTGAAGATAATGAATATATTAAATGCAAAGTAAACAGCTGTTGTTTTCCAGTTGCAAAATGTTGCCAGATTGGTGTTATCCGCGTTGTGGGTGAAACTTGTATTTAATAGGAAAATTTTACAGTGTTATTGAAACTGAGTTCATATAGTAAGGGGTTTCACAAGCTCTCTTTTCTCTCTCTCTGTCTCTTTCTATCGCTTTCTATCTCGTATCTTGCGTAAACAGCTGCCCTGTCAAAATTGTTTATTAATTGTTCTTTCAAACAATCTAACACGTCGTCCAACAATGTCGGATGTGATTTATTTTAAAAATAAGAACAATGAATGAAATACACTTGAACTTGTAACTTGTGAGCTTGGGCCTGTTTCTCAAAACTACAAGTTCACAAGCTCAGAAGTTACAAGTTACAAGTGTATTTTCCACAAGTAATTGTAAAAACTGTTTCTCAAAGATTTTTAAAAGTCTTGTCATTTTTTACACGTGTAGAATAGCTTTTTATTCAGATTATGGCGTCTGTCAAGTAACAGATGTATTTATTTTGATAAAATTTTAAGTTTTGAATTTTGATTTGAATGTTCTCTGAGAATATTTTTTTCCAAATTTAAGTTTAAATTTTTTAAACCTAGAAATTCTGTGTTTAAATTTAAACTTGCCTCACCAAGTTAATTTTAGATTTTTTGAGATGAGGTATCGGCGTAAAAATTTAAACTGAGGTAAAGGCATTTTAAACTTTGTTTAAGCTAACCCTTGTTTAAAATTGAGATGAATTAACGGGCCTAAGTCGCTTAAAATTTAAACGAGCAAAAAAAAAAAATGCTTCCAAGTTATGTTTCAATAATTGTGTAAATTTCCTATAAAGCTGGCAACTATGAGTGATTGATAGTCGATAGTGAAATTAAAATTTTTACTTTTTATGATATGTATATTAAAAAAAAATTTGTTTGTGAATATTTGGATAAAAATACACTTTTTAATAAGCAGGATAAGCAAAATTCACCAAATATTCTTATAATTTGAAATAATTATTGACTGTTGAAATGTTTAGTGATTTGTGATTTGTAGTATCGGGTACACATTTTCAGAACCGAGTTTCAAGTACTTTAAATCTGAAAATTTATGCAGCACTACTTGTCAAAACTTTAAGCATCAAATAAATTGTCAAAAAATTATTGAAAAAATTGTAAAACAAATGGAAAATTTCCCAAGAAATGTAGAAGTGACCAACCTGGTGTAAGTACAATTTATTAGTAAGTATACACAGCAATTTTATACAGAGTTAAATTGTAGTTGTCTTTAGTCGACGGTGCGCCGCAAAGAAATCATCGCTAAGATATGCTGTGGTTGTTGGAATCGACTGATGCCCACTTAAGGTGACCAAGCAGATTCAAGATACCAAATTGAGTCAAAAGTCAAGTCAAACAAAAATCTGATATAAACTAGCCTCACAGCTTCTGACATGAGTTTCGGCTATAGATTTCAAAGATCCCGCCAAGAGGAAAACACATCGTTTTCAGACACGCGTTTAATTCGATACCATATACAAAGGGGGGATAAGACAAGTGGTTCTAACATAGGTTGTGATTCTTTACAACCTTTTAAGGATGTACGCTCGAGTGTCATTTTTAGTTAGGCTGAGTTCCAAAATGCATTTTAAGAAAGCATCAGTCTGTTTTTCTTTGGAATGGTTCTTCGTAGATTCACCAAAACTGCGCAACTGTGTTGCTATTATTAAGGACGCTTTAGTTGCGCAGTTTTGTTTAATTTAGTATACGGCAATCCGAAGAAAAACACACTGATGCTTTGTAAAAATGGATTTTGGAACTAAGCCTTTCTTTTAAGTTGAGTTAAACAAAAATTGTTGTATGTTCATTGTGTGGAAGTTACAAGTAGTAATAAAAAAAATAAAACCTAAAATTACAAAAAAATATCAAAGTGGATAAATGTTTATTAATCTGCTTCATTCATTGCTATTTTAACTTCTTTCTTAGCAGGATTTGGTTCATGATATTTGAAAATTGTTTTTTTTTTAAATTTTAGTTTTTATTTTTACTTTTTGGCATTTCCGCAGAAAAGTCTACCGTGACCAAAAAATTAAAAGTTAACCAACATTTTTTTTACTAGTATTATTAAAGAGAAATATTCAAAATTAATTTAATTAAAGAGTTCAAATTTTTCCCATGTCGCGTTGGCAAGATATCGGGCTACCAAGTTAAAGTTAATGTTTTGGTCAATTTTGTTTATTTCTATGAGCATTTTCGCTTTACAATTTCCATTTCTAAGAGTAATTGTGCAATTGAACTCTTATGCAAAACTTTTGCTACAACAACAACGTACCGCAAAATAAATGCAAAAGAGCAAACAAATATCAATTATCGGTAAAATTTCTGACATCTGGGTTCTGAGGACAATGGTCACGTAGTTTGAAAAAGTCATTTCGAGAACAATGCGTTTAAACTTTTTCTTAGCATGCATTTAATATGAATTTTTATCTCAAAAACAAAATTCTAATTTTAAAAAATCCTTTTGGGATCGATACGATTTTTGGATTGCCTTTGTTCAACTTCGGTTTTGGTCGATACTGTTCGGTTGATTTTTATTCATATTTATAAAGCTTCTGCTCGTATTCGTTAAACTTTTTTTTATTCATAAGTCTTTGGTTCTTGACTTCGTTTGCCTTGATTTCTTGATTTTTGTCGAAAGAACTTTTAGAATCATAAGATCTATTTCAGTAACAGATACAAATGTTTACCAAGTTTCATCAAAATCGGGTCATCCGTTTTGACGTGAATGAGCAAGACATTAATTAATTAGTTGACATTAGTTGATTGAATAAAGCCCCCTATTACGGAAGTTTTTGAAATTTAAGTAGCCTCATTTGATAGTTATTGAGTCTTAAAAATGCACTACCTGAAGCGCCCTCTTGCGGAAATCTTTGGAATTTTTATAGCCTATGTTAGATCTTAGGCGCAGTTGAGCATTCATATCACATTTCATTGAAATAGGTCCAGGTATTAAGGAGTTATAATAGAGTGCCACGCCCACTTTTTTACACCCCCTATGAGCTTCCTCTCTATAAAACGTACATGGTGTCCAAATTTCAGCACAATCGGATAAACGGTGCGCGAGCCTATACGGAACAGACAGACAAACGTTGATTTTTATACCCTAAACCTGAGAGGTGAGGGTATATTAACTTTGTGCAAACGTTTGTAACGCATAGAACGAAGCGAGTCCGGTATAGAAAAGTATATATATTCTTGATCAGCGTCACCTCGTGCTATTTATGTTCGTCCGTCCGTCTGTGTGTTGTCCGTAAACACAGGATAAGAAGGAGTTGAGATAATTGGATGAAACTTGGTGCACATGATCACAGACACCCAAGGATCTGCACTATTGAATATTTTTTGAATCCGCCCACGGACACGCCTACCTCCCATACAACGCAAAAATTTAAAACTGCATAACTCGTCTCATAATTAGCCTACAACAATAAAATTTGAAATGTATGTGTTTTATATCAACACAAAGATGTTTTTGAAAAATGGACGTCATCCCCTCACGGACACGCCCACAGTCAAGCGTATTAAAATAGAGCGGCTTCGCTGGCTAGGTCATGTCAAGAGAATGAATGACGAAGCTCCAGCGAAAAAAATATTGGATTCGGTACCCAGAGGTGGCCAACGCAGACGAGGAAGACCGCATCTCCGTTGGAAAGACCAGGCATTGGATAACCTGACAACGCTTGGAATTTCCAACTGGCGCCAGCAAGCACACGACAAAAGAGGCTGGCGAAAATTCTTAGACGAGGCCAAAACCGACCAACGGTTGTAAGAGCCATCTAAGTAAGTAAGTATGTGTAAATTTTAAATGCATATAAAATATAGGCTTCATCCGCTCACGGACACACCCATTTTCAATAATATTGTTTTTTTTTTGGAAAAGTAGGTTTAGGGTATTTCATAGTCGGCCTAGACCAGAGCTGTAAAAGAATGCATTCAATTTTATTGCTTCTACAAAATCTTGAATCAGTGAATAACGAAATAAGAATGCATTCAATGAATGCAAAATTGATCCATGAATAAAATTTAGAACTCACAATGAATTTTTAAAAATTGATTAATTACACAGTGCGACACGAAAAAATAACTTCAAATATCTCAATGGTTTCTAGTAGTGTATTGTCTATATATTATGCCCTCATACTCAGTTTTGTCGGATTAGGTCAAATAAGAGAGAAATTCAAGGTCAAATTTCACCTTTAAGTCACAAATTTTTTCTTATAACTCTTAAACTAAATTCAAATCCTGTGTAGTAACTGCATCTAAATATTTGCAATGGATGGTTCTTAACATTTTGAGACCATTTTTTACTCAAAAGGTTTCGTAAGGGGGTTAATTTTTTCTTCGAAAACAGGGCTTTTTTAAAATAAAAAATTTTCAATAGTTCAGTTACTTTGTATTTGTCTTCAAAAACAATCAGATTTTGCTGAATTTTTGCATACACCTAAAGTAAAATAAAATAACCCACCTCTGAAAAGATCACAACAGTTACATGTGCGCATCCAAAGATATTCGGATTCAAAGATTACCAAAGATGGTAACTTCGTTAATGTAATCCCTAGAGTAAAATCATTCAGATGAAAATTATAGACCCAACAATTTTCTTCAAAACTGTTCTTAACATCTTCACCGAAAGAGTTACCGTTTTAAAGATATACGCGTAAATATGTAATTACAACATATATGAAAAATTCAAACTTGAGAAGAAATAGAAATAAAAATAATTTTTATTATTAAAACTTATTATTGAGCTTACTGGTCAAGTAATTATAATTATTTTAATTATAATTACAAGTTTTTAATGAAGACAACAACTTTAACAGCAACAACAACTCTGTATAGAGCAAATCACATAGCATTGACTAGACAGTCTGTTTCGTGGCTGCTAAACCAACTCATCAGTAGTCTTGCGTGATTTTCGCTGTGGTCCACTCAGTTGCTTAAGTTTTATTTGACCACAAGAACAGCTGAAAAAGTGTCTTTGTTTACTTTTTCATGTTCTCGTTATGAACAAATCCAACTTATTCTATTTTTAGCAACAAGAGCTTTTTTCTACCATATTGCTTCTTCGAATTCGAATGAAGCTTTATTTCGAAAGTAGACCATAGCTTTTTCTTCTATCAGAGTTTTTGTCGTTGTGTTTGTTGTTGTTGTTCTACCTATTCACAGAACCAACCAGGCTTCAGCTAATCTAGCTGATGTTAACCACGGTGGTGTGAAAGTATTTGTTCTTCTTGAAAAACTGAATTTTTCTGTATTGTGTGTAAGCACAACGAATCAAATTTTTCTGTATGGGTCGTGCTCTACCAGAAATTATAATTGATTTAAATTATTAGTGACCATGCTAAGTGTTTATTATTAAAACTTATTATTGAGCTTACTGGTCAAGTAATTATAATTATTTTAATTATAATTACAAGTTTTTAATGAAGACAACAACAAAAAGTAAACAAAGACACTTTTTCAGCTGTTCTTGTGGTCAAATAAAACTTAAGCAACTGAGTGGACCACAGCGAAAATCACGCAAGACTACTGATGAGTTGGTTTAGCAGCCACGAAACAGACTGTCTAGTCAATGCTATGTGATTTGCTCTATACAGAGTTGTTGTTGCTGTTAAAGTTGTTGTCTTCATTAAAAACTTGTAATTATAATTAAAATAATTATAATTACTTGACCAGTAAGCTCAATAATAAGTTTTAATAATAAACACTTAGCATGGTCACTAATAATTTAAATCAATAATTTTTATTTTTACCGTTTTAATTTTTCATATATGTTGAAATTACATATTTACGCTCATATCTATAAAACGGTAACTCTTTCGGTAAAGATGTTAAGAACAGTTTTGAAGAAAATTGATGGCTCTATAATTTTCATATGAATGATTTTACTCTAGGGCTTACATTAACGAAGTTACCATCTTCGGTTATCTTTGAATCCGAATATCTTTGGATGCGCACATGTAATTGTTCTGATCTTTACAGAGGTGGTTTATTTTATTTTACTTAAGGTGTGTGCAAAAATTCAGCAAAATCTGATTGTTTTTGAAAACAAATACAAAGTAACTGAACTATTGAAAATTTTGCTTTTATTATAAAAAGGCCTGTTTTCGAAGAAATAAAACCCCCCTTTTCTTAACTCTTTGAGCAAAAAATGGTCTCAAAATGTAAATAACCATCCATTGCAAATACTTAGAGACAGTTACTACACAGGATTTGAATTTAGTTTAAGAGTTATAAGAAAAAATTTGTGACTTAAAGGTGAAATTTGACCTTGAATTTCTCTCTTATTTGACCTAATCCGGTAAAACTGAGTATGAGGGCATAATCTAGAGACCATGCACTATTATAAACCATTGCGATATTTGAGGTTATTCCAATTAGGCCTTAAATTGTCGCACAGTGTTATTCATTTCTATTATTCATTTGTCGTTATTCTGAATAATGCATTCATTTTGTTATTCAAATGAATGCTATTCATAAAGAATGCTATTCACAAAGAATGCAATTCACAAAGAATCGTTATTTATTTTGCATTCATGCATTAATTTTTATTCATTATTCATTTTTCATTCATTATTCATTTCTTATTCATTATGCATTTTTTATTCCTTATTCATTTTTTATGCATTATTCATTTTTTATTCATTATTCATTTCTTATTCATTATTCATTTGTTATTCATTATTAATTTTTTATTCATTATTTATTCATTATTCATTTTTTATTCATTATTCATTTTTTATTCATTATTCATTTGTTATTCATTATTCATTTTTTATTCATTGTTCATTTTTTATTCATTATTCATTTTTTATTCATTATTCATTTTTTTATTCATGCCTGTTGTGTTAATTTTGCAACCAAAGTAGTATATTTTAGTTTGGTGCAACAGCGCAATTAACGGGGGCTTGGGTTAATTGTTTTATATTTTTAATTGAAGTAAAATTTCAGTTTTAAATTCGCAACTGGGTAGCTTCACGTGAATAGAGTGAAAATAGTGTTTTCTCATGAATAAATGAATAAAAAATGAATAATAAATAAAAAATGAATAATGAATAAAAAATTAATAATGAATAAAAAATTAATAATGAATAAAAAATTAATAATGAATAAAACATGAATAATGAATACAAAATTAATATTGAATAATGAATAAAAAATGAATGCATGAATGCAAAATGATTAATGATTCTTTGTGAATTGCATTCTTTATGAATAGCTTTCATTTGAATAAAAAAATTAATGCATTATTCTGAATAAAGAAAAATGAATAATCGAAATGAATAATAAATCAATTTTTTTAAATTGAATATGAATTGAAAATTTTATTCATGTATCAGTTTTGTTTTCATTGAATAGCATTCTTTTGTCCTTATTCACTTGTACTTAGAATTCTGAATATGAATGCAAATTTACAGCTCTGGCCTAGACCAACTTAAGACTTTCTTTACTTGTTTTACTTAATATAGAGCAAATTAACTACAACGCAAATATAAAAAAAGTTTTTTAAACTTAGACTTCTTCCTTCTTTTTTTTCATTTTTTCGTACAAAACGGACATAACGCCAGTTTGGAAATGCCCATTTCAGAAAATGCTTTCAAGTTATAGAAAACATTCTAAAGCGACTTATAGTACGTTCACACTGATTTCTAAATGCGCATTTAGAAGTTCGAAAATTCAACCAAATGTCAAGTGTTCACATTAGGGAGAAGCGTAAAATGCGAATTAAAATTGACAAACATGCATTGACAAGTATTCGAACATGCCGAACATTTATAAGGCTGTGTGCCAATCGGAAACTTTTCACTCGTGGTAGGAAGGAAAATTCTGAGTTGAACAAAATTTCTGTCTATTGAAATTGAATTGTCATTTTTACTGTGCCAAATGAAGCATGAAAAGTTAACTGCTGCGTTTTCTAATACTTTTTTTATTCAAAATTGTATATGTTTAATAAATAATGTTGCTTTGCGTAAAATAAGATTATTAAAGCAATAGTTGTGTAAACATGTATAAAAATTAAACAAAAAACCATTTGGTCTTTTGACAAAAATAGGTCGTCGTGAATATAATGTCTATATTGTGTTAATTTGTTGAAAATGCATAAGCAATGAATGCTGCTCAGTACATATGTAGTTCAAATTAGTATTTTGTACAGAAATGCATTGAAATGTAAAAACAAAATCGACGTTTCTGCACATGTAAAATTGTTCGCTTATCAGTTTAGTGTACTTAACCATTGATTTATTCATTATTATTTTCATTCAACATGTTTTTGATATCATTTTATTCCATTTATAAAATAAACTAATGAAAAAAAAATCAGTTGCAGTGCTAAAATTTTGTTCACCGAACCTAAAAACCTTAAAAATTAACACGCACTCCAAAAAAATCTCAATTAGTCTTGACCTTGCAACACCCGAAGTTGCAAATTGTTAGTAAACCATACAAAATTTGAACACGTGCTTTGAAAAAAAAAGTTCCACTTGTACCCATTCTAAAATTAACCTTGATGTATTTAACGGTGATTCCAAAAATATTTTGGCTATACCAAAATCCATCAGTAAGCTAAACCATTTTGCAAAAACCTCCAAAAATCATGTTTTCCGTATATGTATATATTAACAAGTGTAATATTTGTAAGCAAATAAACTGTCTCAAGTTATGGGCCTGAAAAAGTTCGTTCAATCTGCATCAAAAATTTGAAAATATTTGCAATTGGATAAAAGATAATAATATTTTCATGTATTATGTATTATTATGTATAGTTATGTATTACACTGGTTTACAAATAACGAAAAGTTGTTTGTACTTTGAATGCCACTATCCTTTTCTAATGTAAAATCGGTCGCTAATTCCGAAAAAAAAATTTTTTTTTTTCTGTCACTCCGTTTTCGAGATATTGCCCACTGTAGGGTTTTCAACGAAAAAAAAAGTCCAGATATCTCCAGTGCAATATCTCCAGAACCAACAACAGTAATCAAACAAATGATATATCAAATAAAAACTAATAAAATTTCTTACAAACAATGCACACATCATTTTTTGGTAGAGCTTTTAGTTTTGGCGGAATAAATTCAAATTTCGGGGATTTTTTTTATTTTATTTATTTTTCCAAAAAAAATAAGCTATTGTTGAAGAAAATCTATTGAGAAATGAAAAAGTTGTGTTCAATGGAACGAAATCACCCAAATTGTGTGATTATCAATTTATGCATTTGGACTTATTTTATTGCCATAAAAAAAAAATGAGAACTAAAGGTTGTTTGAATAAAATCATATATTCTTCATTTTTATTGTTCTTTTAATAATTTACATTATTTTTACTTTATTTAAAATGGTATATAATTATTATTTATAATTTTTATTGTTCCCTTATCATTTTTATTGTTATTGTATTGTTACATTGTTATTGTTACATTGTAAATAATTTTTATTTATCATTCAGAAATTCAAAATGATTAGAAATCTTGTTTTGTCGTTTATTTAATTTGGGATCGGTTTCTCTGATGAAAAACCAACAATAGTCACTCATCATTCCTTCGTCCCAAAATCCCTGGTACCGATTCTCAATTGCTTTCATCTGTTGTTGGAATCTTTCCCCATGTTCATCGCTCTCGTCACCGAGATTCTTCAGAAAAAAATTCAAATGGGAGTGCCGAAAGTGAATTTTCAGAGACATATTTACGCCCATCTTTTTATAGTTCTTGAGCAACTCGTTGACTATTTTCTCGTAAGATTCACTTTTATTGTTCCCGAGGAAACTAGAAACAGTCGTCCTAAAAGAATCCCACGCCGCTGCCTCAACTGGTGACAATAGTTCTGCGAAGTGAAGATCGTTTAACACCTTTTTTATTTGCGGTACAACGAAGACACCTTCTTTTATCTTAGCTTCAGAAAGATTTGGAAAAATCGTTTTCAAATATGTGAATGCTTCGCTTTCTTTGTCTAACGCCTTGACAAAGTTTTTCATAAGTCCAAGTTTGATGTGCAGCGGTGGGAGAATTATGTTTTCCTTTTTGACGAGTGGAACGTTTTTGACGTTGCTCTCTCCAACTTTCGACTCAATTCTTTCTGGCCAGTCCTTTTTGTAATAGTGGGGTTCACGTGCTCGACTATCCCACTTGCAGAGAAAACAGCAGTACTTTGAGTAGCCACTCTGTAAACCACAAAGCATACCAATGACTTTGAGATCAGAACATATTTTCCAGTCGTGTTGTTCATATTTAATACATGTCAATAGCTTCGCCATTGTTTCGTACGTTTCCTTTGTGTTGACTGCATGTGCGATCGGAATCGATGGCTTTTTGTGTCCTATATGAAGTAATACCGCCTTCAAGCTCACTTTGCTGCCATCAATAAACAAACGCCACTCTTTTGGATTGTACAGCTGACCGAAGGTATTAAATAAGCCAGGAATGTCTGCGCAATAGCAGATATTGTCATTCTTAGTAAAGTGTATAGCAAACGGTTTTTCACGATTTCTGTAGTATGTCACCTTAACATCGGGTCTCAAAAAGTTGAATTGTTGCATACGAGAAGCATGCAATTCCGATTTTTCCTTTGACAGTTCCAAATCTTTTATCCAATCATTCAACTGCGCTTGCGATAAAAGGTGAGTTGTGCTTTCAGTTGTAATAGTACTACCACCTGTGGTTCCTTCCGACTCCACTGAATCTACGGATTTTCGATTGTTTTCACGTGTTGAATCGGGACAAGTAGGATATGGAACATCGTCAGAATGAGATACTGGCAATGAAACATTCGGGACAGTGGCGTATATCACTCGTTTGTGTTTTCCAACACCAGTCACTTTGGCCAGACAAAAATAGCAATCGTTTAGGTGGCAAAACGGTTGTCTCCAGATCATCGGAACATCGAATTTCATGTATCGTTTTTTACTCGAGCTCCATTCAGACAATATTAATTTGCACGATTGACACAAAATACTTGGCTTTCTGTATTAACTGTAAATAACTGTCAAAAAAACACAAAATACGTATTCACATGGTATAATAAAAACAGGTAGGCTCTCTTTCGTATAGCCATAAGTGTCGAAATCAGGTGTTTTGCTGTGACGGTTTCGACGGTTGCACTCTCAGTCGTGAGCCTACCTGTTTTTATTGTAGCCTGTTTGTTCTTATCTTTTCTTTCGCAAAATCCTTGACTTGTTTCCTATGAACAATAAAAATGAAAAATAAAAAATTATAGTACAATAACCCAATTTATTTATATGACACTAAAATTTTTAAAAATAACATAACTTGGGTGCTTTCGTTCCATTGAACACAACTTTTTCATTTCTCAATAGATTTTCTTCAACAATAGCTTATTTTTTTTGGAAAAATAAAGGCTTTTAGTAAAAAATATCAAAAGCAACAAAATATTTTGATTTCTTAGCGAAATTTGCAACTATTTTGTCTTTTTTTGGAAATTTTTCTGAAAAATAAAAAAAAATCCCCGAAATTTGAATTTATTCCGCCAAAACTAACAGCTCGACCAAAAAATGATGTTTGCATTTTTATACCCCCACGCGTACTGCGTAAGAAATTTTATTAGCTTTTATTTGATATATCATTTGTTTGATTACTGTTGTTGGTTCTGGAGATATATGCAATTAAGTGGAACTTTTTTTTTTTTCGTTGAAAAGTGGGCAATATCTCGAAAACGGAGTGACAAAAAAAAAATTTTTTTTCGGAATTAGCGACCGATTTTACATGATAGTGGCATTCAAAGTACATATTGGCTGTAAACCAGTGTTATTATTATTATTATTAATAATATTTCATGTATTATTATTTCATTGTATTATTTCTTATGCAATCTTCGTTATCAATATACCATTGGAAAAGTATGGACGGCTGTCATTTATTTTTGGACAGAATTGCTTAAAACGAATAACAAAACAGGACTAATTTAAAAAAAAAATATATTGGAGAAAAGACCTGCTGGAAAAATACTGTAAACCATCAATAGAAATGTGCGGCTTTTTGTTTAATTATGTGTGGCTCTTATTTTATTTCCCCATTTGTGTGCAATTTACCTGAAGGTAAAATTTTCAAAATCCAAAATACTCTATACTTATAGTCTATAATTACATTTTGAGCACTACACCACCGCCCGCACATTGCTTTAATGAAAAATTAATATATTCTGAATAATAACAGCATCCAGAAAAATCATCAAGCAATACTATTTTTTCCAGAGTCATAACTGTTATAAGAAATATCTTTAAAAATTGGACCATAACAGTTATATTGTAAGAAAAAAAATATTTATCAATAATAACTATTATTTTAAAAAAAAAAAATTTTTTCTCTGAAATAAGAGTTATGAATGAAGAAAATATTTTTTCGTTGCTGATAACGTTTATTTTCAATTTTTATTTTTTTACGTTGCCTCATAACTGTTATAGACGAGAAAAAAATTTTTACGTTGCTCATAATTTGTATGATATATAAAATCTTTGTTACTTTTTTACGGCAACATGTGTAAGATTATCAATTGTAATTTTATTTTCTTGCTCTCAGTAAAAATGCAGTTGTGAATGCAACGTAAGTGTATTCTTAAATCGTATTTTAGGGCAACAGCAGTAGGTACAAGTGATTTTTCGAAAAAAAAATAGTTACATTAGTATGAGAACGCAAAGAAGAAATTGATATTTCATTCAAAAAATCATTAATTTCAGTAATTTCACATGTCATTTCAGCGAGTAACCGCGGATTTCACAATTTTGTATAAACGTATTTAAATTGTTTGTTAGAGAAAGAGAAATACAATTGCACTTGGACTAGACTCCTGAATAGCATAAACTTTTTGTTTAGGCGAATAGTAGTATAATTGCAGTTGCTGTTCTTCTTTTTATGATTTTTCTTAACCATAGAAGTAAAAAATTCAAATTTGTATAAAACTTAATGACACGAAGAACCAACTACTCATTTTAAGAAAAAACAAAAATACAGTAAAAAACAAGTAAAGAAAGTCTAAAGTCGGTCTAGGCCGACTATGAAATACCCTAAACCCACATATAAAAAAAAAATTTTTATTGTAAATGGGCGTGTCCGTGGGCGGATGAAGCCTATATTTTATATGCATTTAAATGTTGATGAAAAATTTACACATACTAAGTTTTATTCCTGTAGCTCACAGTTAATGCTTTTATTGTGCTTTCGCAATGGGAGGTGGGAGTGTTCATGGACGGATTGCTTCCAATTTTTGAACACACCTTAGTTTTGGTATAAAATACATGCATACCAAATTTAATTTCTCTATGACAAACATAACCTTATTTATTGAGTTTTAAACTTTTTGGGTTGTATGGGAAAAAGGCGTGTCCGTGGGCGGATGATATCCATTTTTCAAAACCATCTTTGTTTTGTTACAAAAAACATACGTGCCAAATTTTATATCTGTAGGTTTAACACAGGCTTATTTATTGCGTTTTCAATTTTTGGGTTGTATGGGAGGTGGGCGTGTCCGTGAGCGGATGATGTCCATTTGTCGAAGACATCTTTGTGTTGGTATAAAACACATACATATCAAATTTTATTGTTGTAGGCTAATTATGAGCTGAGCTATGCAGTTTTCAATTTTCGCGTTGTATGGGAGGTAGACGTGTCCGTAGGCGGATGATGTCCACTTTTCAAAACCATCTTTGTTTTGTTACAAAAACCATACGTACCAAATTTTAGCTCTGTAGTTTAAAAAGAGGCTTATTTATTGCGTTTTCAATTTTTGTGTTGTGTGGGAGGTGGGCGTGTCCGTAAGCGGATGACGTCCATTTTTCAAAGACATCTTTGTGTTGATATAAAACATATACGTACCAAATTTTATTGTTGTAGGCTTATTATGAGCTGAGTTATGCAGTTTTACATTTTTGCGTTGCATGGGAGGTAGGCGTGTCCGTGGGCGGATTCCAAAAATATTCAATAGTGCAGATCCTTGGATTCATGTGACCATGTGTACCAAGTTTCATCCAATTATCTCAACTCCTTCTTCTTATCCTGTGTATACGGACAACACACAGACGGACGGACGGACGGACGGACGGACATGGATAGCTCGACTCACGTGGTGACGCTGATCAAGAATATATATACTTTTCTATACCGGACTCGCTTCGTTCTATGCGTTACAAACGTTTGCACAATATTAACTTTGTACCCTGACCTTTCAGGTTTAGGGTATAAACAAGTAAAGAAAGTCTAAAGTCGGTCTAGGCCGACTATGAAATACCCTAAACCCACTTTTAGTTTAGTTTAGTTTAGTTTAGTTTAGTTTAGTTTATTGAGTCTATGGATACAAATCCTTACAGACTAGAGAGAGAATACATTTTGTTATAATAAACATAAAACAAAACAATAAAAAATAAATAACAAAAAAGAAAAGCATAAAACTAACAAGTAACTAAAATAAGCTATTAACAAAATTTTTGAAAGAAGATTTTGATATAGAGAAATCAAAAAGATATTTATTGGATAATTCATTATATAAACACAAAGATCTTGTAATTGGTTCATTTAAAGCATAATTAGTTCTATGAAGTTTGATAAAAAAAAGTTTAAAACACCGCAACTGCCTTGGAGGTATATTAAAATTAATTAGATTTAATAAAGACGAGTCATCAATGTTACAAGATATGATATCATATATAAACATCAATGAACTAATTTTCCTTCTACATTCTAGAGTCTTCAATCCCATTAACAGACAACGAACGTTATACGCGGGTAAATTAGAATTAAAAGTAGTACAACGCAACATATACTTAGTAGCCTTTTTTTGAACTTTTTCTAGCCTAAAAGCGTGAATTGCAGCTGAAGGATTCCAAATAATTGATGCATACTCAAGTCTCGATCTTACAAGAGAGCTATAAAGGGCTTTAATAGTATAGGGGTCAATAAATTCTTGACTATTCCTACGAATAAAGGCAAGAAGAGAATAAGCTTTAGGAAGCAAAAAATTTAAATGATCTGAAAAGGTGAATTTGGAATCAAAAACCACCCCCAGGTCACGAATTGTATCAACTTTTTTAAGAGGGAAGTTGGCCATTGTATAGGAAGTCATTACTGAGTTGTTTGATTTATTAAAAGTAACAAAAGAACATTTATTTATATTAAGCGGCAACCCATTTCGGACACACCAATCAAAGACATTATTTAAGTCGACTTGCAATAGTGCTGAGTCTTCTAAATTGTTAACTTTACTAAAAAATTTCAAATCATCAGCGTACAGTAGGTATTTTGAGTAGTGAAAGCATTTACTAATGTCGTTAATGTAAAGTATAAATAACAAGGGGCCCAATATGCTACCTTGCGGAACACCCGAAGACACTTTAAAGCAGTACGAATTAATATTATTGATTAAAACGTAGCAAAATCTACCATTTAGGTAGGACTTAATCCATTCCAGAAACGTGGAATGACACCCCATTTTCCCAAGCTTTGCGACTAAAACCTTATGGGAAACTTTGTCGAAAGCCTTCGAAATATCTGTATACAGTACATCAACTTGAGAGCCATATTCAAGAGTAGATATGCAATAATTTGTAAAAAGTGAAAGGTTAGACACTGTAGACTTCCCAGGTACGAACCCTTTCAAAAAAAAAAAAAAAAAATTAATTGTAAATGGGCGTGTCCGTGGGCGGATGAAGTCCATTATTCCAAACCATCTTTGTCTTGTCATAAAAAACATACGTGCCAAATTTTAGCTCTGTGGGTTAAACACATGCTTATTTATTGCGTTTTCAATTTTTGGGTTGTATGGGAGGTAGGCGTGTCCGTGATCGGATGACGTCCATTTTCCGAAGACATATTTGTGTTGGTATGAAACACATACATATCAAATTTTATTGTTGTAGGCTAATTATGAGCTGAGCTATGCAGTTTTCAATTTTCGCGTTGTATGGGAAGTAGGCGTGTCCGTGGGCGGACGATGTCAATTTTTCAAAACCATCTTTTTTTTGTTATAAAAAACATATGTGCCAAATTTTAGCTCTGTAGGTTAAACAGAGGCTTATTTATTGCGTTTTCAATTTTTGGGTTGTATGGGAGGTAGGCGTGTCCGTGATCGGATGACGTCCATTTTCCGAAGACATATTTGTGTTGGTATAAAACACACACATACCAAATTTTGTTGTTGTAGACTTATTATGAGCTGAGATATGCTATTTTAAATTTTTGCGTTGTATGGGAGGTAGGCGTGTCAGTGGGCGGATTCCAAAAATATTCAATAGTGCAGATCCTTGGGTACATGTGACCATGTGTACCAAGTTTCATCCAATTATCTCAACTCCTTCTTCTTATCCTGTGTATACGGACAACACACAGACGGAAAGACGGACGGACGGACGGACATGGATAGCTCGACTCACGTGGTGACGCTGATCAAGAATATATATACTTTTCTATACCGGACTCGCTTCGTTCTATGCGTTACAAACGTTTGCACAAAGTTAATATACCCTGACCTTTCAGGTTTAGGGTATAACAAGCAACTAAAAACGATGCAAATTGAAGATTTTTATTGGATAGTGACAATAAGGGCGGTGCCATGCTCAAAGATTGCTCAAATTTATCAGTACAAGGGCACGACTCAATAGTTAGTTCTAGGTCAGTTATAGGTCAAAACTTGTGTTTACCGAAAATTTGTGTTCTTAAAAAATGAATCGCCACTAGCGGGTAGGAGGGTGAAAACAAACTTTACGACCTATTCTCATACCTACCAAATATATAAAAAAATTTCGACTACAAACACCGTAACGCGAAATTTTTATATATTAGAAATAACGTAAAAATTTATTTCTCTACAATAACTCTTACTAGGCAACGTAAAAAAAAATTTTTTGAAAATAAAAGTTATGAGCAACGTAAAAATTTTTTTCTCGTTTATAACTGTTATGAGGCAACGTAAAAAATATAAATTGAAAATAACTGTTATGAAGCAACGTATAAAATATTTTTCAAAATATGGACAACTTTTTCGACCTAAAAAAAATAAATAACTGTTATTTTGGGTCTCTGATTTTTTCAGAAAAAAAGTCAAAATAATGTAGCTCATATATTTTACACAACCCTCCTCTTAATTTTTCCAAACTTCAATGCAACTATGATATGCTTTTTTTTAATTTTAGCTTGTGTCAAAAATTCTCTTCCCCCTTGTCAAAATTTATACCATACCCTGAGTACCAATACGAGTCAAAAGTTTCCGATTGGCACACAGCCTAAGCAAAAAAAATCTGACAGTAAACAAAATTGACAACTAATGAAACGAGTTCAAGTCAGAGATGAGCAAAAAGTAGCGAGTAGCAGTTTTTCGAATATCGAATCAGGGTCGCAAACTGCTAAATGCTCATTAGAAGTACTTAAGTAAATTAACTTGACAGAATTTTCTATGGGTGAATGCGCATTTAGAGAAGCATTAATGAAATAAATGCGAATTAAGCTTTAAATGCGCATTTAGCTTCCAGTGTGAACATAGTATTAGTTGTCGTTTTTTGCCTACTCGCTTAGTAAAAAACACAGCTATTATCACTTATACCATTGTTGCATAAATACGAAATAATACGATATAAATAGAATAATACGATCTAAAAATGCGACAGCTTGTGAAACCCCTTACTATAAAATATTAACACAGTTTTAATAACACTGTAAAATTTTCCTAATAAATACAAGTTTCACCCACAATTCGCAAAACACCAATCTGGCATTATTTTGCAACTGATAAATTTAACAACAGATGTTTACTTTGCATTTATATTATTATTTTGATTAATTTAATATATCTTAAATGGCAACTAAAAACAACCAAAAAATTTCAATTTTACAACGAATATTTTCATCGAAGCCTGGTGCCTTTTCCGAAAAAATAACCAAAGAAATAAAAGTGGCCGAGTGGAATAAACTGACGCAATAGTCTTTAAATCGTCTTAAAATCCTTGGTCTTCTTATAATTATGACTTCCTCCTCACTATTTGAATCACTTGACCAACTTTTTTACTGTTTTTAGTATTGGATATTTATTAAAATTTTGTGTTTCCAACTTGTATCTATTTTAAAGAGAGTTGCAAGAGAGTTTATCACAAGCTACAAGTTTCAAAAAAAGTTTTGAGAAACATGTAACGACTGAAGTCGTTACAAATAAATATTAAAATAAATATATATAGATCCGTATAATATAAGGAGAAAAGAGTAGTTTTAAATGCCGACGGCAATTCAGCAACAACTGCATGCTTTGTCTTACCATGCAATCGCCAAACCCAAACATTTAATTAAAACTAAAAAGATATCAATGAATACAAAAAAAAAAAAAAAGAAAAAGAAAAATTAATAAATGAAATAGAATAGAATAAAAAAAATAATAATAATGCAATCGAGGATCCAATGTGGTCTCCCATCTAAGTACTAACCGCAGTGGAGGCTGCTTAATGCCTCAATCACAGTGCAGCACACATACACACAAAACTCGTTTTAGCAGCAATGTAAACAGACATGCTATTTATAGCGACGTTGCATTGTGCCACTTGCTAGCATGATAATAATAATATGATTCACATGCAGTTAGCAGTGAACATTAAATAAGTAGTGCGCAAAGTGTTGGTTTAGGCATGTTGAGATCGCTCGACATCTCAATCAGTGTTGGGTTTTTCAGTACAATTGTACTTTTTCAGTAAAATTTTATAATAAAAAGTACTTAAGTACCACGAAGACTTTTTAGTACATTTTCATACACTTGGTCTTCGTCATATCGACTTTCTTAGATTTTTTTGTATTTCTTAAAGTTTCAGTGCCTTTTTTGTGAATTATTGTAACCATATTTACAACAGTGATGATATTTGAAAATTTTGGAGGGGAGTTTTTTTACTCTTATGGAAGTACTTTTTCGGACGTGAGAGTACCTTTTGTTAATCGATATATAAAAAGGCGTTAAGAACAATTTTCTTTCGTGTTTCTCAACCGATATTGATAATTGTTTTTTAAATGAATCAAAGTGCGGAGTAGAAGTGCATCAAATATTTTGTATCTAAAATTATAAAAGGCAAACAAAAAATTGGTCGAATTTCGACCCCAGGTGATACTAGTATTATTAAATAAGCTTTTGTTTTGTTGCTGAGGCACAAGGGGTGGGATAGTAATACTTAGAGTTCTTTAGTAATGTGATTTTGATACCCAGAAACCTTCAATTTTGTGAGGTTCGACAAAAAATTTGAGGTTTTGAAAAAAACATATTCGGGGTGGCGTGGGGTTAAGTTATGCCGCATTAGTGTTAAAGGTTGGTGGGAAGTGGACAAATTAGCCGAAAACCTTCATAACTACCCAAGTGTCGTCCCTAGAGGGGTGAAATGTTTGACCGACCCCAAGAATTTTTTTTTTCCGAAATTTTTCAGGAACAAACCTGTCCCAATCTCCTTGTTTTTTCTTTCCAACATTTTATCGCAACATATCTACCCTTTATTTCCAACCTTTAAAGGGGCACCTATATATGTTTTTTTAAAAAACTTTTTTCTAAAATTGGCTTCCATCGCTCCCAGGGTGCATTCCAATAGGCTGATATGAGAGACCGACCCAAATTAACTTTTCTTTTCCAAATTTGTATCGAGCATACAGCATACCTGTCGTTAATAAGAAATAAAAAAAATTTTAATTATAATTGTAAGACAATTTGAATCAAATAAATTTCTTTTTTTCTATGGGATGGATATGTATTTCTTTCGATTTTCGACGACGACTTGATGCAAAAGATTCTTTCCTAATATTACGCCTCTTTTTGTGTCGTCGTTGGCAACGTGTGGATTACGCAATATTTCTTGCGCTTCTTGGTAATCTTCACGCTCAGTCCAGGTTTCTGGATCGGTAGCAATCAAATCAGCTGAAAATCCGAAGCCTGCAAATTCTTGCTTTCTCAGGAATGACGTAATGGCTCAAATATTTTTGTAATTCCTGATTCACTTTTTCCGATGCCAATTGAATCTTTTTTACCTCTTTTAAGCCAAAAATGTTAACTGGACGAGCACGTACTTGATTTCCGTTGCTGCCGATATCATCTTCCTCGTCTTCTTCGTTGACATCAACGACATTATCTGACTCTATAACTTCTATCATCTCGTTCTGTTCATCGTCAGACGATTCGTTCGTCTGAAAATCCATCTGAAAATTTTTTGATCGGATAACCCAAATAAATACTGTTTAACTTTTCTTTAATCTTCTGTTAAACCGAACAATTTTTCGGTTTCAATATTGAGAACAAAATCTTAATCATGCGTGACGTTTACTTTTTTGATGATTAGTGTATCCGAAAGTACTTTTTTTGAGCTAAAAGGAGTTGGGGACTTTCGAAAATCGAAAGGAGATAAAAAAGTAGATATCCACTACAAATATCAACCCTGATTTACAACACATTCAAACGAACTGCCACCATGATCAGCTCTGCTATTTTATTTTTCTATTACATGATCGTCTCTTTCTAGCACGAAGGCATTAATGTCAAATAAATTGAATTGCTTGAAAACTTAATTTTTGGGCCGGCTCGGGTAACCGCAACTTGATTAAAATTAAAAAAACTGAGTATAAAGTATTATAGTTATTTAACTATTTATGTATATTGAACTGTTTGTCCATTTCTATTAATTTTATTTTACTTTAAATAATATATTAAGGGCCGTTTTATTCACTTTTTCTAACTTGAGCTAACTTGAGAAGTTTCAATAACTTTTGTTAACTTGACTTTTTGTATAACTTGTGAAGTTTTGAATTTTAATTTCTCTAGTTAAAATTTGATTTTATTCAGTTTTGTGAATATCAAGCTGACGCTTTTTGAGGAGAAGTTAAGTCAAGTTATAAATATTCAAGTTATGAAAAAATTCTAGGGAAATTAATGATATTTGACAGTCAAAACTTGAGAAATTAACTTAAAATCTTTTAGTTTCAAATTGAATACAAGAACCACAGAAATCTTCGCGTAAAAGTAATTAAAAAAATCAAATATTAATCGATTTAACGGTGACAAAAAATGGAAATTATTTGCACAATGTCTGCTTGCTCCCGTCATCAACTTTAAGAAATTGATCCTTGCACACCAAGCAAAAGATGAATTTCGTTCACAGTTCTTCATGGCTTCAAACAAACAGCTTTAATATAAATGGTGGAATTAAGAAGTAACTGGACCTAAAACCGAATCTTGACTCTGCCGATGGCTAAGAACCAAGAACATCTGTTGTGGATCAAGGATTTAATGTTGCATTTTAATATCTCCACTCCTCAGGTGGATTGCAATGTCAGTTAATCTGTTACTACATTATTTAATAAATTATTTGATTGTTTAACATCAATTACTAAATGTTATTTTGCAATGTTTTGGAATGATGTCAATAACTAGAGGGCTGTTCATTAAGCCAAGCCTTATCGATTGCAAAACTATTTCAAACATTCACTATGGAGAAAGCCTTACAACTGGTTAACATGGTTTTTAAATGTCGATTTTACAACATTGATTGCGTCTGGTAACCAGGTTTACTCTGTTTACACTGAATTAAGTTAGTACTTAAATATGTATACGATTCCTAAATATTTTGTAAGCGGGATTAAATCGTTTTTGTTAGATATATATTATTTAATTCAATTCTGATGGGTTTTGTCTGATGCATTCATTAAAAACCGATGCATTCGTTCCCCTAAAACAGCTCTTTTATGAGCTAACAAATTTTGAACTTATTAACCATTTGTAGAACAATCATTTTCTCTGTGTTAAATGAAACATAATTATAAATAATTTTTTCTCAAATACAGTTTATTATTGCGAACAAAGGTCGAAAATATGTGGTGAAAGGCTTTTACACTTATATTTAGTAAAAGGTTCTCTGGGTGACGTGCAAAAATTACTGTTAGAGTAGTCAAAATTCCCGCTCACATCGACAATACGTATACAACGAACACGGGAAGGCCAGCCTGGTCAAGCCACGGTGCAGAAATCTTAATAAAAACAAACTATAATTTTTTCATGTATAGGGTCGATCTCCATGATAATATTGTTTTAAACTACCGTGTGCCAATTCGTTCGAAGAAATGGTGTGGCCACTTTGGCTGGCCATTCTCGAATCAGCTGAGGTTAATGAAAAATACTTGCCTACGAACTTGTTGCTTACGCCTGATGAAATGGAGAACAAACACGTCGCGATGGTATCAGTATCTGAATCTGAGGAAGATGAAACCAACACAGACAGACATTTTTACGACCAGATTTCTCGTGTCTCCGGCCAACACAAAGTTATTGTGCAGTCTGATAAAGGTTTAAATTTCCGCCAACCGCCATTGTTCGACAACTCCTACACACCTTCCTGGCGAAACCATCATAGGTTGAGAGATTTTGACCACAGGTTCGAGTTTATTGGGTCCTATTGATTTTAGAAGAGTAATTCCCAAACTCGGCGTATTACGCATATTTCTAACATACAGTTTTGCATAAAAATTCGCCCTCTAGTCATAACAGCTACAATTTGTTGAACTCGTACATACAAACGAAACTGTTTGTGATTGAAACAAAAAACAAAAGTTATACCAAATATCCCCAGTTAGAACACATAACTGCTCATATTTTTGGAAGTTAAAAAATCACAAGTTGACTCCAGTTATCAAACAAAAGTTATATATAAAATTGAATTTCTAAAGTTATGTTTGACAACTTGAAGTGAATAAAATGAATAAGGTTAGAAAATTTGAAAAATCCCCAAGTTATTCTTAAATCTTAAGTTATAAAAGTGAATAAAACGGCCCTACATACATCAAAAAAGTTTATTTTTCATGGAGAAAAAAAAAATAGTACAATTTGATGTCAAAAAGTACAATTTTTATTTCGATTTGGTACAATTTCGGAAAAGTCATTTCCCATCCCTGATCTCAATTGATGCGATTAATGTTTTTAATAGTAAATCAATTTTCGGGTGGTGATAAGGCCAGGGAATTAAATTGATTACAGATTTCTGTACTCAAGCCAACTCAGTTACTTGTCGACTCCGGTCAAACTCAAGCTCCGGTTTTTCGACTCCGGTCAAATTCAAGCTCCGGCTTCTCGACTCCGGTCAAACTTAAGCTTAGGCTTTTCGGGTTCAGTAACCCACCGTATTTTAAGTAGGTCTGCGTTGTGAGGGCCTGTTTTGCAGTCGGCTTTCTGCCGTCTACCGCCTGAATCAGTTTGGCCCTCTGCCACCGTGAGCACTTTGCCACTAATGTTTATACCGTATATGAACTAATTTTAAGTATATACTAAGTACTCCTGAATCAGTTGGCCCTCTGCCAACTAAAAAAATAAAAAAAAAGAACACAATAGATTATTAATCGTGCTGAGCTAAAATCTTTGAGGTTTAGTGATTGTGTTGACCTAAACGTCAACCGTGACTACTTCTGCGATTAATTAATCTATTTAATTTCTGATTGAGAAAAATTTACTTTTGCCCAAGGGTTGCGAGATCCTTTGGACGGACCCTGGAGCGGCTGAGCATACCTCAGCCTTCGAAACAAAAACACTCGTTGAAAACAGAATTTAATTTACAAATCCTTTGACACTTGTAAATACGACAAATAGACTAGTAACTTGTATCCTACAATTGTAGATTCCAGAAACAGATACTTGTAAAAATCTTCCATTTTACAAGTATTTCTCTTGTATTACAAGACTTGTATTTTTTGAGAAACAGGCCCCTTGTGAACTTGTAGTTTTGAGAAACAAGTCCCTGAATAAAAAGCTATTAAACACGTGTAAAAAAATAAAAAGGCTTATGAAAATCTTTGAGAAAGTTTTTACAAGCACTTATAGAAAACACACTTGTAATTTGTTACTTGTGAGCTTGTGAACTTGTTGATTTGAGAAAAGCGCCCCTGAGCGCTTTTTCGGATTGAATGCACTCATTATGATTTCAAAATTATAAGGTCGGGCGTTTTGACAGTTCATCCCGCAAAGTCGAGTTAAGTACGAGCAAAGTACGATCAACGCGCGACCGACCTAACGCGTCCTTGCGATTCAGCCATTATCGATTATTCTATCATGGGTCGTGTGTTACGCCTTCGTATCGTTTTTTTACGATCAACGCATGAGGTCAAATTGTGAATTGCTGCATAAGAAACTGTGTGTTTCTACTAAAGCTTCCAGTTTCACGTGAGCACGTGTTACACGTGTTTTTAAAAAAAATCAAGTGAAAACACGAACCTTAACTATAGGTGTATTTTATTCATGAACTACACATGAGGTTCGTATTCACGTGATTCACGTGAATAACATTCACGTACTTTAGGAATGCCACATACTATTTAGTCGTTTCCTTTGACTGGCAAAAGTGAGCAAGCAGTGGTCAGAGGGGCGTGTCACCGCTCATACAATAAAAATTATTCATATATAAAACAAAAAAAAATATTTATATAGAAAAGCTTTGGAACAAAATGTCGGATGATAACAAGACTCAGTATGAATGAATAACACTGGTTTACAGCCAATATGTACTTTGAATGCCACTATTCTTTTCTCATGTAAAATCGGTCGCTAATTCCGAAAAAAAACTTTTTTTTTTTCTGTCACTCCGTTTTCGAGCCCACTGTAGGGTTTTCAACGAAAAAAAAAAGTTGGTTCCACTTAATTGCTTATATCTCCAGAACAAACAACAGTAATCAAACAAATGATATATCAAATAAAAGCTTATTAAATTTCTTACAAACAATGCAAACATCATTTTTTGGTCGAGTTGTTTGGTTTGGCGGAATAAATTCAAATTTCAGGGATTTTTTTTATTTTTCAGAAAAATTTCCAAAAAAGACAAAATAGTTGCAAATTTCGTTAAGAAATCAAAATATTTTGTTACTTTTGATATTTTTTACTAAAAGCCTTTATTTTTCCAAAAAAAATAAGCTATTGTTGAAGAAAATCTATTGAGAAATAAAAAAGTTGTGTTCAATGGAACGAAAGAACCCAAATTGTGTGATTATCAATTTATGCATTTAAACTTATTTTATTGCCATAAAAAAAAATGAGAATTAAAGGTTGTTGTAATAAAATCATATATTCTTAATTTTTATTGTTCTTTTAATAATTTACGTTATTTAAATTGTATATAATTATTATTAATAATTTTTATTGTTTCCTTAAATCATTTATATTGTTATTTACATTGTAAATGATTTTTATTTATCTTTCAGAAATTAAAAATGATTAGAATTCTTGTTTTGTCGTTTATTTAACTCGGGATCGGTTTCTCTGATGAGAAACCAACAATAGTCGCCCATCATTCCTTTGTCCCAAAATCCTTGGTACCGATTCTCAATTACTTTTATCTGTTGGTGGAATCTTTCCCCATGTTCGTCGCTCTCGTCACCAAGATTCTTCGCTTTCTTTGTCTAACGCCTTGACAGTGTTTTTCATAAGTTCACGTGCTCAACTATCCCACTTGCATAGAAAACAGCAGTACTTTGTGTAGCCACTCTGTAAACCACAAAGCATACCAACGACTTTGAGATCAGAACATATTTTCCAGTCGTGTTGTTCATATTTAATACATGTCAATAGCTTCGCCATTGTTTCGTACGTTTCCTTTATGTTGACTGCATGTGCGATCGGAATCGATGGCTTTTTGTTTCCTATATGAAGTAATACCGCCTTCAAGCTCACTTTGCTGCCATCAATAAAAAAACGCCACTCTTTGGAAATGTACGGCTGACCGAAGGTATTAAATAAGCCAGGAATGTCTACGCAATAGCAGATATTGTCATTCTTAGTATTATGTATAGCAAACGGTTTTTCACGATTTCTGTAGTATGTCACCTTAACATCGGGTCTCAAAAAGTTGAATTGTTGCAAACGAGAACCATGCAATTCCGATTTTTCCTTTGACGGTTCCAAATCTCTTATCCAATCATTCAGCTGCGCTTGCGATAAAAGGTGAGTTGTGTTTTCAGTTGTAATAGTACTACCACCTGTGGTTCCTTCCGACTCCATTGAATCTACGGATTTTCGATTGTTTTCACGTGTTGAATCGGGACAAGTAGGATATGGAACATTGTCAGAATGAGATACTGGCAATGAAACATTCGGGACAGTGGCGTATATCACTCGTTTGTGTTTTCCAACACCAGTCACTTTGGCCAGACAAAAATAGCAATCGTTTAGGTGGCAAAACGGTTGTCTCCAGATCATCGGAGCATCGAATTTCATGTATCGTTTTTTACCCGAGCTCCATTCAGACAATATTAATTTGCACGACTGACACAAAATACTTGGCGTCCATGATTTACCAATGTTCTTAGCCGCTATACCAAAATAATGAAGATATGACATTTGCAATAAATTCGTAAAATTGACTGGTTTCTTTTCGAAAGTAAGTTCACCGCACACGTAGCAGAAAATATCTGGGTCGTTTTTACACTGGAATTTTCGCAGTCTTTTACTCATTTTATTTTGAAGTATATCTTATTTTTTATTTTTTCCTTTCGTTACAAATTATGCGTCCGTTTGTTTGCCACGTTTTTTAGTATAATGCATGAATGTTTTTGCTTTTATACATCTCGAAAGTGCTGCAGGTACAATAAAGGAAGGTTAGTCCACGACTCACAGAGCGACCGCCGAATTTGTCAAAAAAACACAAAATAAGTATGCACATGGCATAATAAAAACAGGTAGGCTCTCTTTCTTATAGCCATAAGTGTCGAAATCAGACGTTTTGCTGTGACGGTTTCGACGGTTGCATTCTCAGTCGTGAGCCTACCAAACCCTTGACTTGATTCCTATGAACAATAAAAATGAAAAATAAAAAATTATAGTACAATAACCCAATTTATTTATATGACAAAAAAATTTGTAAAAAAAACATAACTTGGGTGCTTTCGTTCCGTTGAACACAACTTTTTCATTTCTCAATAGATTTTCTTCAACAATAGCTTATTTTTTTTGGAAAAATAAAGGCTTTTAGTAAAAAATATCAAAAGTTACAAAATATTTTGATTTCTCAAGGAAATTTGCAACTATTTTGTCTTTTTTTGGAAATTTTTCTGAAAAATAAAAAAAATACCCGATATTTGAATTAATTCCGCCAAAACTAACAGCTCGACCAAAAAATGATGTTTGCATTGTTTGTAAGAAATTTTATTAGCTTTTATTTGATGTATCATTGTTTGATTACTGTTGTTGGTTCTGGAGATATATGCAATTAAGTGGAACCAACTTTTTTTTTTCATTGAAAACCCTACAGTGGGCAATATCTCGAAAACGGAGGGACAGAAAAAAAAAAAATTTTTTTCGGAATTAGCGACCGATTTTACATGAGAAAAGGATAGTGGCATTCAAAGTACAAACAACTTTTCGTTATTTGTAAGCCAGTGTAATTGATCAAGTTTTTATACTGGAACACTGGAACGAACATTGCAAAACTGGGCGCGGCTTCGCCCATGTAAGTCTAATTTTTGAAACAGATTATCTATGAAAGTAAAAAAATATCACTCATATATATGTATGATAATTGCCAAAAATTTCTTAACAGTGCAAAAGTTTTTAAACTTTTTAGTGCTGATGCTTAACTTCAACATAAAATTAAGAATTCTGTATAGCTTTATTGGTTGAATCTACTATATTATTTAAAACTGTTAATTAAGCAAATTTTAAAAAAAAATTAAAAAGCATTTTAAAGCTTTTATAATATAAAAAAAAAACAAAAAAGGTTGAAACAAGTAGCAAAGAGATTTGGTACCATTTTTGTTATAAAGCTTTATTTTTCATATGTATTGTTCTGATCATTATCCGCGATTACCTGTGGAAGTTGCATTTGAAATAAAATTTATTATTTTTTTATATTTTCTTAAAGTTTATGCTATTTCAAGGAAGTACATCTCCTTATTTTGTCACAGGAATTTTAGACATTTAAATTTAAAGTCTAGTTTTTTGTGATTTATTGTTGAAAATTTCATTTATTTTGACTTTAGTTTGAAGTTTTTATGAGCATAAGGTGATACGTTTAGTGAAATTTTTCATTAAATACTTTTTTATTTAATATATTATTAAATAGTTATTTTTCTTGCTTTTCAAGGTCTATTTCATTACTTAACTTGTATTCTAAGGATAATATGGCAAGATTTTGTTGGTGAGACGCGCTCATTGTAGTTCTAATGTAGGTTTTTATGAGTTTTAACTTAGAGAAGCTCCTCTCACAAGAAGCAACACTAACACCATGGTTAGAAAGATGCGTAAAAGTATTACAATGTTTGGAACTACGTTTTCTAGACCTAATTTAAAAATAAATTGTAAAAGTTCAAGTGGACCTTTCATACAAGAATCAGTTTCTTTGTGCGTAATAGAAACAAACTTCTGAAGTATTTTTCTCTCAACGAGAAACTCTTCCTTGTCAATATCTTCGAGACACAATTCATTCAGTTTGCATTCCAACTTCTCATTCAGGAGAATCAAAGGAGTAAGAATTGCGTATTTTTCACAAAGAGCAGGAAGCTGCTCAAACCTTGTTTTCATATCTCAAAATTAGTTCTCAAAAATTAATAATTAATTAATAATTAAATTAGAATATGACCCCAATCAGTATAGACCAGACATAACTCCCCTCCAAAGTGATTTTATAAAAACATTAAAATCTCTTAAAAAAATCACAAAAACTTATAAAAGTTACGACTTAAAATTATACGCATAAGTCTTAATTTTTAATATGCACTCTGAACTTACAATTCGCCAAAATCAAACGAAAATTCCGCTTTCCTCCCACACTCAACACATCAAAGCACAAAACAGCTCTTTTTACCTAAGTTGAAAAACGTCATGCTGTTAACCAATTTTCTACTGGATATTTCCACTGATAAGTTAAAGCAATCAAAAACTCAAAAAACTTCGAGTTACTCGAAAACACCAGATATTCAATACGAGTTTCAAGTCGTAGCCGAGCCGTAGTCGACCACAAAACCTACCTTTATATGTGTACCAGTTTGATTTGCTTCCAACCTTGGTTTTCTTGCACAAATAAACATTCATATAGAATATTTCCATACAAAAACGGGCATAATTGGAGATCACTGGAAACTCAAAATTTACTTTTTTTTTTAATTATATGTATTTATGCCTTCTAAATCCAAATATGGAATTTCCGCTCTCAAATGGTTTAGAAGTTATAGGAGTTACAAAGTTGTAAAAATCGTCCCGAAAAACTTGTGATGTGAATTAAATTTTCTCAAAAATCGAAAAAATATGGATACCAAAAGAAAGGTGATGATATTACCTTTTCAATAAGGCTTTAATCACATGAATCCATACATTAGTTTTGAAGATATAATATTTTATATATTACTAGCAGACCCGACAGACGTTGTCCTGTCCAAACTTCAATAAATATGATTGTGTTCGTTTTCGGAGAAGGAGGATTTAGGGTAATCGGGCTACACCAGCTTTAGAGGTTTTCTTTACTTTTTTTATTTACAAATAGTGTGTTATAACAGCATTAGTGTCATAACAGCATTAATAGTTTTTTTTTTTTGGCGTGAAGCTAGATGAGAACCATCGAAAGACATCGCATGCAATAGCGTGGAACTTCAATCCACTAAATACACCTGGTGGAGGTCCTCCAATTATCGCACCTAAAATTATTATATAATATTACTTGTATATGACAACATTAAATATCAAACATTGGAGCATATACAAAATACAATTATTAAGCGAAGAAACGAAGCATGAAAGGTTAATGAACTAACACGCCCACTTTTGAAATGTTAATAACAAATCTAAAAGGACCTTTTGGCATGAAAAGAAGAGAATAATAAAAGTACTTAGTTAAAACATCATTTTTAGTTGCTAAAAACTTCTGAATAAACTACGTTTTTTGGTAAGACATTCATTATTTGGAAGTATGTAATATGAATTGGTTTGAAGAATTTCCAATACGTGAAAGTCCAACGTACAATTTCCCATGCGAGAACACATCATTACGCAAGTCAACACCAACAACATTGAATGACTGGCCCTGAGCTTTGTTTATAGTCATGGCAAAACATACTCTTACTCATACAGGAAAATTTACCCTTTTAAATTGAAATGGCAAATATGAAGATATCATTGGAATCTTGGGAATAAAAGCTATTTCACCCACTGCAGGCGCAGTTGGAATGAGCCTTTAAAATTTTCAACTGATTCTATAAAAGTTAAAAGATAACTGATATTTAATGCCTTTTATTTTTTCGGACAAAAATAACGATTACTTTTTACTTCTTTTTTACTGGTCAAAAATAACAGTTATATTGTGACTTATTGTTTCGGTCAAAAATATTAGGATTCATTATTTTCATTATTTTATTTTCATGTTATCGGTGCACATATTTTACACATGCTATCAATAGTTTTTTAGACGGTAAAACGGCCTTTGAAAAAATACAAATTGCCTGATAGTTTTGACCGAAAAAATAAAAGGCACAAAATAACTGTTATTTTTTACTGATAAAATAAAAGTCAAAAGTAACTTTTATATTAGCACGAAAAAATAAAAGACACAAAATAACTTGTCCTTTTGTCTGAAAAAATAAAAGTTACAATATAACAGTTAATATGTGAATTTTTCGAAAAAAAGCCAAAACCGGTACGGTCCCTAATTAAATTACTACTTATAAATTAAGCTACAACTAAAAAAACCGTCTTAGCCCTTCGAATTTGGTTAGTAACCAAATTTAAAATATACTACTTTGGTTAACAAATTAATACAAACATATCGTATGAATAAAAAATACTTACCGAATAAAAATTACAAATAAATAAAAAAACAATAATAAAGGAAAAAAACAAATATTGTTTCAAAAATGAATCACCCTTTCCGATCTACGCAAGAACTGTTGGTTAAAATTTGATACAATTTTAGAATCTGCCGTTTTTGTATTCATAAAAATCAATGAAATAAACTTTTATGCCAAATTGCTCGATAATCCTTTAATTTCAGGATACGCACTTATATAAAAGTGGCTAAAAAATAAATGAAATTACAAATTCAAAATCGAATATCATTTTCTAATTAAAAGTTATAGTGCTTTGATCGTAAAAACATTTTTTTACGATTATTTGCTTCAGGTCTAATGGCAGCATTTTGTTGAACTAATAAAAAGTTAAGTCATATTAAGTCACAATTGTGCGTATACGGTCGGAAAGGGATGAATAAAACTTGATAATAAATAAAAAAACGAAATAATGAACAAAAAATAAATTCATGAAAAACAATTAATGCTAAATGAATAACGAAGCTGAACTGCATTCCTTATTAAAATCATTCATTTTAATAAAAAATCTAATTCAACATTCGGAATACGAAAAATTTATGATAAATACATTTTTAAAAATTGGATATGAATTACAAATTTTATTCATGGATCAATTTTGTATTCATTGAATGCATTCTTATGTCGTTATTCACTTCTACTTACACAGAGAAAAATTAAAAACCTTTCGTATTACGTTACGCTCCAGAAAAGCAGAAACGTGCTACTTTTGAAAACATTTAACCCAGGTTTTGCTCCTCTAAAATTTATGTTTATTTTAAAAACGGACATTTTAAAATGAGCTTCAAGCGTTCGTTTGATTTTCTACAAAAAAAATTTTAATATGAGTTTTTAAAACGTTCATTTGATATTTTAAAATTAACATTTTAGAATTGAAGAATAATAAGAACTTATTTTGTAAAATGTTAATTTTAAACTATCAAACGAACGTTTTAAAAGCTCAATTAAAAATGTTTATTATAGAAAATCATACGTACGTTTTAGAATTTCATTTTTAAAAGTTTATAAAGTTAATTTTCATTTTAAGGTAATGAAACGTTAAAAAAGCTTAAATTATGAAAGTTAACAAATTATAGCGTCAGATGCTGGCATGGCATTAAACTTTTAAATTAAAAATTAAAAAAACTAATAAATAAAATTTACAAAACTCGAATTTAAATTGACAGAGCTATGTTGTCTCAAAATATACCCTTTTTAGGCATAGGCATGGCTGTGGGTCCGCGAAAAACTCTTTAAATCTCAAACTCCGAATTTTCTTTTAAAACGATAAACCAATTCAAGAAAAAATCGCCACTTATATTGCAACTTATATTACACTTCAATATGAAATGAGCGATACATATTTTTATGAAAATATTTGAAGGCTTGTGGTTTAGTTTCATTAACTTTTTACTTTTTACATAAGACCGTCCTTTATTTGTATAGGAGATTTTCAAGTACACTAAATTTTCGCTCCAAAAACGAAATTATATTCGGTAAGGTCTAAATAAATAGCTTTTAACCTTTTTTCTGTTCAGGAATCTATTTTCGTTTCCCAAAAACGACATTTTAATTCTTTAACACGAACTAAAACTTAATGAAGATCTGTAACATCTTTTTTTAAAGTAAGCAGCATCGGGATGAAAATTGTTCCATTTAAATATATTTAAGGATTTTGCAAATGAAATTTACCACACCTTTCAGTATCGTATCAATACACTTGCACCTGTTAACTAATGCGAACACACCTTTCCACACATTGACAAGTCTTTTCAAGTCTATCTTGGATACTACTTATCCGATTTTTATAATCAAGGCTATAATTAAAATATAATTTTATAATCAAAAATAACGTCAGGAAACGCATATGAATGAAGGTATTAAAATTGGACTGGTTTTTAAATTTGTGATTCACATTTTGGATCGACCTTTTGTAGCGCTCTTTGTCTCAGCAAAGATAAACATTTACGAAGTATAAAAAATAGCATAGCTAAAGATTAAGCATCAAAGACTTATTTGCTTGAAGTCTCAGCGCAAACTGAATGAGACAACTTTTGGCAGTGATGCCAACTACACGGAAATTACGGATTTCTACGGATATTTAAGCCTTGCACAGATAAACGGACAACAGCGACAAAATAAGCTAAATATACGGATTTTTAAGAATTTCACACGGATTTTTGAGGATTTCTAAGGATTTTTATGTTTATGTCAAAATTAATTTGAACGTTAATCAAATTTGCGTATCACTAAAAAATATGTTTACTTACTTTGTTACAACTTCACAAAGTTGGCAACGATTCTATTTTGTTACAATTGCCTTTGCAACCAAAATCGGTTAGTTTTTGACTAAATGAAACCATTTTGTTTGGTAGCAAATTTATATGGGAATTCTATTCAAGTTGAAGTGCACCTTGGCGCAAATGTTGAAGCAGAAATTTTAAACTTACATTTAGCCAGTATCAACGATATTCAGCAAATTCAAATTTTCTGTTTGAATTTTTATATTGAAGCTTATAATCATTTAAATAAAAGAAATTTCCATTGGGCAATCCAAAAAATAGATCCAAAATTTTATTAAAAAAAAAACTATAACACCTGCGGCACAATATTTTTCGTCAGTTATACAAGGAACATTTAATTACGAGATCGACATGGAATATAGAACTTCACGGAACATGGATCGGCCGTTAAAGAACCTTGAGTTGTAAAGGATAGATGGGGATGGAAATATACATTTTCAACTAGTTTTAAAGTTAATTCGGGACATATTCTTGCTCTCACATTCTTCAGCAACCGTTGAAAGAATTTTTTGTCAAGTTAATATAAATAAAACTAAAATTTAGAAAACTACTGATTTTTACGAACATGAACCATTTCTCTAAAAAAAAAATCGAAGAATTAAAAGTAGGAATAGTATTCGCTTTACAAGTGTAAAAAATTGGAAGCGATCCTTGCAATAGTTTTCGAGTAATGCTGTCCTCCGCTTTGAGATAACACTTTTCGAGAAAAACGCGTTTAAAGTTAAAGAAGTAGTACATTTATTGACTTTTTTCAGATGTTTGTGTTCAGAACTGCAGCAATTATTATTCAATTGACTCAAAACTTTCTGAGAATATTGTTACAATGTTACGCATTAGAAAAATGTAAGAAAAATAAAATGTAATTTTGGTCGGCAAACAACTTGAATAGGCCCTTAAAGAAGTTAGTTTTAATGATTATAATATGTTTATAAATATTTAATATGTTTTTAATATTATAAAAAAAAAATCGTATGTTCCTTCAAATTGAAAAAAGTTTTTTAGTTTTTTGTTTTTAAATTCTTAGAAGATATGTTTTATGCTTTGTTTATACCCCACGCGTACTGTGTAAGGGGTATATTAATTTTGTCACGACATGTATAACACCCAAAAGAAGGCATCGTAGATATAGAAAAGTATTTATATTCTTGATCAGCATCACCACCTGAGTTGATTTAAAGCACGGTTCACTTAAAATCTGGACGCAATAAATTGTTTATAACTTCTAAACGAAAATATTTACGAAAAAAATGTTTGCACTGTTTTAAAGGTTGAGCATGTTTTATTTGAGGCATTAAAAAAAAAATTCAAGATTTGTTTTTAAAGACAAAATTTCGCAGGTTTATTTTGATAGGCGCCATTACATTTTGCACATCATTTCTTGTCACTTTTGCAGCAAACCGAATCCACTTAATAATAATTTCTTTGTAATTTTTCGTTGGATGAGCAATCCTCTTAAGTTTTGCCTTCACATTTGCCCAGTATTTTTCGATTGGTCGAAATTAGGGACAATTCGGTGGATTGATTTCTTTTGGTACAAATGATACCTTGTTTCTTTGATACCATTGCATCATTTCCCTGAAATAATGGCAGGAGGCCAAGTCAGGCCAAAACAAAGGGGGTGAAGTATTATGTCTTATAAATAGCATTAGACGTTTTTCCAGACATTCTTTTTGATATCGCGGTGACGACATTGTTGAATTCGTAACAAAAACAAGCCTTTCCAACCCCTAACTACATATTGCCTGCCAAATCATTACTTATTAGAATATTTGTCCAGCATGGTGTACTTATATTTGTAACGTAACGCAGACACCAGCCAACAAATAACAGCAACAACAACACCTTCACATACAATAGCCAAAGCTAAGACAACAACAACGAACGAAATACGGACACCAGCCAACAATAATAACAACAACAACAGAGTATGACCACGGCAGCCAGAATTACACTCAAGAAGCCTCAGATTGTAGAATTCACAATTGGTTTCAATTGTAAGTAATAGAAGAGTGCGCGACAGGCTCGATGGAACAACAATCTACTTCTAGGTAAGTGAGATTTGTTCACCTTCTGCTCTGCACGTAATACAGCCCGATTGCGCTGATTGCGTTGCTAATAGCGTAAAGCGCTGATTATAATAGACGAAACGGAACGTTGTAGAACGTTGAGAAATGTCACTTTGCAATCTATTGCATGACCTTCTTATGTGAGCGTTTATAATAAGACGGGATGGAACGGCACGCGACGTTGAGATCTATAGATTTTTGATTTTTGCGTTGCGTTCCGTTCCGTCGAGAGTAAACAAATGCTTTTGACAAATGCTTAAACAAATATCTTTTAATTTGATTTTCTGACGCATCTTTTTTATAATGAATTCTTATTTATTTTGAACACAATTTTTGGAAATGAAGTTTAAAGAAAGGAAGATTGATGTTTTTCAATGTTTGCTTATGTTTATTTGACACTTTTAAACGATTTATTCCGTTTCTATTATAATTGCCACTTCGTTTGAAAGCGTTTCATCCCGCTACGCTGACACTTGCCTACGTTCCGTTTCGTCTATTATAATCAGCGCTTAATACGGCCCGATTGCGCCGCTTACGCTTAATTTTGGTTGCACTCCACTAGAGTAACCAGCCAGTTTGTGCTGATTACTCTAGTTATACATTCTGCCGCCCTCTGCTCTGCATGGCTTTATACACTGGTGGCCAAAACTAAAGCAACTCAATATCAGAATGGGGCATAAACTTAATAAAATTCACAATATTAAAGATAGAGCGAAAATTTTTTTTTCTAAAACATAATTATTTATTAACTAATTGAAAAAGAAACTGAAAGAATTATATTTATTTATGTATGTTTTCAAATAATGTATTAAATGCATAAGGCTCAAAATTTCCTTGGTCATAACTAAAGCAACTTTTCAATTTTCAAATAAATAACTTAAAATATTTAATAATCAATAGAATATTCTTTATTTTTCAAGACAGCAGCACATCTACGAGGCATTGAATCTATGAGTCGATGAATTTGATCCTGCGGAATGTTGTTCCATGCGTCTTGAATGCGACTGAAGATTGTGTGCATTATGCCTCTTAATTTTCCGTTCGACGATACTCCACAAGTTCTCTATCGGGTTTAAATCGGGAGACTGCACTGGCGATTTGAGAACCCTAATATTATGGTCGCGTAGCCATTCTTTAACAAAATTCGAGGTATGCTTTGGGTCATTATCGTGTTGGAAGACCCAAAGCAGTGGCATTTCCTCCTCTGTATAAGGCAACATTACGTTTGCCAAAACAGATTTGTACAAAAATCGGTCCATTGTGTCCTTAATTTCATAAATGGGTCCAACTCCGTGATAAGAAAAGCAACCCCATACCATAGTGTTGCCTCCTCCGTGCTTCAAAATTCTCTTACAGTATTGAGGAGTTAAGCGCGTATTGGCCGGCCGTTAGCCCGATTGGGCCGTTTTTTTTTTTTTTGTTTTTGTTTACATTAATCTAATTCAATTCAATTCATAAGCAAAGTAAAATAAATCTTATATCTAAAAATTATATATAAAAAAAAGAAAAGCTACAGGATGTACTTAAATTAATTAATTAATTGTAAAAATCAAATTGGCGGCTGTTTGAAGAAAGTTTTGTTAGTCGTTATCACTTCCTTGGCTTAACCATATCGTAGTCTCGCCCAACCGTCTTGCACCGTAATCTGGATCTTACCCCATGGCCTATAATAGGTGAAGGTACGTCGGCCAGGGTTCTTTTGTGGCGGTATAGTGATTCTTTTAAACGGATCTGGTGCGGTGGCTTGCGGCTTCTGGTAGTCATGCGATTTGGCCCTACTCCCTGATGCGGTGGTACCTTTCGCGGAAGTACTGGGTTTTGGTCGACGCTCAACCTGCGCTGTTGCAAAGGTTATGAACAGAGCACGATGTCGGGAAACACGTTCTGGTACGGCTTCTGCCCAGTATCTAGCTCTAGGATCAGCCTTGGCTGGTGGCTTGTATGGCAATGGTGACTGAATATTTTCTGGTGCTTGTGTGCCTGGTTTTGCTGCCTGGTTAGTGATCACCTGCATCGCTGAGTTCCGGGGGTAATCTTGATGTTGGCAAGGTTGTTCAGTGGTGACCTTAATTTGGTGTTTGGTTATATTGCAGTTGTTGACATCTTTTTTTATATTTCCTTTTTCTATCGTGATAAGTTCTTGCAGTTCCTGTGACTGCAGTGACGGTGTTACATCTAATATTGTATGTAACTGATTATAATTATTTTTATTTGTACTGATGGTGGGCTGTTGCTCGCGTCCCGCAATTATAAGCTTACATTCGAGCTTATTTAATAAATCCATGCCCAGGATAAATTCTTCTGTCAGTCCTGGCATGAAGTATACGCGATGGGAGATTTTCCTCCCATAGGCTGTGATAATGACGTCATAATATTTGTCTATCGCGACCTCTTCACCATTAGCGATTCGAATAAATTTTTCTTGATCGGTTTTACGAGCTTGTCTCTGTAGCCGATCGTGTAGGCTATAGCCTATGAATGATATAGTAGCCCCCGTGTCTATAAGAGCTTCTACAGGATGCATATTGCAAAGGAGGGGCACGTGATAGCGAGCTATATTCGGTATGGCTGTGACTGGAATTTGTTGACATTTGCAGTCTCTTGTCAATATGTTAATTGTGCCGCAGTATGAACAGAATAACCGTGGTGGCTGGCGACATGTGCGTCGGGTATGCCCTGGCTGTCGGCATGCCCAGCAATGTGTTTCGCGCCGGTATGGTTGATACAGGATGCAATAATTGGCATGTACACGGCCAGAAGCTCGTGCTTCTTCTCCTCGGAGATGCTCATATTCATCAGCTAGTGTCATTAGGGAGTCTATATCTTCGAAATCATACCGTCGAATATATAGCCGATATTCTGGTCGGAGTCCCTCATAGATGCGTTCAATTTGTGATTCTCTTTTCATTCGTGGGTGTTGCCGGATCATGCCCATTATTCCCATTATGAAATCTTTTGCCTTTTCTCGATAGCCTTGTCGACGCCGTATTATATCTTCTTCCAGTCGTTGTAGGTATCGGGGTGGCAGGAAGAATTTGTTGGCAGCCTCCTTGAAAGCATCCCACGAATAAATTTCATCACGCTTGTAACGCCACCAGTCCTTGGCTTTACCCTTGCACAGTTGATTCAATGGCAGCAGTAGACTATTGAATGGGACTTGGTAACATTCGGCCAGTTCTTCAATATTTTCTATGAAGTCGTGGAGGGGTCGGGTGGCATCAAAACTAAGTCCCCATTTCCTGACTGTGTTCATCACGTCCAAGTCGACTACCGGGTGAGCAGGGCTGGTTGTGGCTTCTTTACTGGTTGATTTGGGAAAAGCTGTGTGTTGTTTTTCATCCATATTAAGTGACTCTGTTGATTTACGTGTTCGTTGCGCTTTAGCCCAATCGCTCATGCGTTTACGTAACTCTGATATTGTTCCTTCAGTAGCCAATCCGCACGATTGAAGTTTGGATTCTAATTCTTCTTTATTTGAAGTGTAAATCCAGTTTAGAGTGTCGGTGTTTAATAGATTTCTTCCAGTGTCTTCTTTTTCGGGCAACTTTTGCTGTTGTCCCTGCTCGGGCGCCATTTGTAACGAGTGTTTTTGTTCGAAGGCTGAGGTATGCTCAGCCGCTCCAGGGTCCGTCCAAGGGATCTCGCAACCCTTGGGCAAAAGTAAATTTTTCTTAATCAGAAATTAAATAGATTAATTAATCGCAGAATTAGTCACGGTTGACGTTAAGGTCAACACAATCACTAAACCTCAAAGGTTTTAGCTCGGCACGATTAATTATCTATTTTTCCTTTTTTTTTATATATTTATTCTTTCTTTTTTTTATATTAAATATTTATTACAAACTTAGTGAATACCTAAAATTAGTTCATATGCGGTATAAAAATTAGTGGCAAAGTGCGCACGGTGGCAGAGGGCCAACTGATTCAGGCGTACTTAGTATATACTTAAAATTAGTTCATATACGGTATAAACATTAGTGGCAAACAGGGTTGCCACCGAAAAAAATATTTTGCAACCAACCACATTAAAAAAAACTACCAAAATGGATACAAAACTACCAAATCAATATAAGCTTTAAAACTCATTTAGGAATACTGTAAAAATGTTGTTATGCTTACATTTATATAAACTATCTATTGTATATTAAACAAGTAAATTAAGTCACATTTTTTATTATAATCCCATTTTAAAAAGTTAAATCAAATCTCAATATTTTCCCAATACGGGCATTCCACACCCAATACAAGTCGTGATTGCTTCATGCTCTTCGATTGGCTTGAAATTTTGTCTAAGGGTACTTTTTCCACTTATAAGAATGTAAGTTATTTGTTTTTTTTTCGCCATTTTTTCGAAAGTTATGGAGATACCAATTTTTAATAAAAGTAAAAATCTTGAAAATAGATTCATTTCCCATAAATCATGTCTCTATCATCTGTTATCCTATTTTTGTAAATGAAGTATCTTTAGAAATATATTAAAAAGCGATTTAAGAAAATAAATATTTTTGGTATTTTTATGCTATAGTTGAAAACTTTTTGAAAAACATTTAACGTGCTCATATCTCAAAAAGTGAACCTTTTGTTTGTTTTGTAATTTTTAAAGCAGAATATGTAAACTTTTTACCAACAAAAAATTACGTCAAATGATAAGTTTTTTCGCAATCTCAATTTTTTCTGGCATCCACTTCACTTTATCGTTCATAACTTCTATACCGTTTGAGATATTTACCCAAAATCTTCAACAAAAATGTTTGCCTTATTAGGGCCAATAAAAATTTATGTATATATAATGACCTCACACGTGACCTTGGCCCATAAATTTTTAAAGTTACAATATATATCAATTCAACAGCATGAAATAATAATAACCTTTTTTAATAATATATTAAAGTTTATATAAATTGAAAATTATCTGACCACACTAAAACATATAAAACAAAATAACACCAAAATATTCTTTGGTGAAAAATACATAAAAAAGATTAAACGAAAAATATTTTTCAATACTTTTTGTATATTCCTAAGTTAACCCATTCTTAAGAAGTGCTTCTATCACGCCTTTTTTTTATTTTCATTTATTTTCTGTGAGTTTTATTTAGCTAAAAATTTTTATTAACTACAAAATTGAAAAATCTACCAAAATATTCCAAATTGAAAAAAAATCTACCAAATAACCATAAGCTGATTTGAAGAAAAAAAACTACCAAATTTGGTTGAATTTAACCAAAGCGGCAACGCTGGTGGCAAAGTGCTCACGGTGGCAGAGGGCCAAACTGATTCAGGCGGTAGACGGCAGAAGGCCGACTGCAAAACAGGCCTTCACAACGTAGACCTACTTAGAGTACGGTGGGTTTCTAAACCCGAAAAGCCGAAGCTAAAGTTTGACCGGAGTCGAAAAGCCGGAGCTTGAATTTGACCGGAGTCGAAAAGCCGGAGCTTGAGTTTGACCGGAGTCGAAAAGCCGGAGCTTGAGCGTGACCAAAGTCGAAAAGCCGGAGCTTGAGGTTAGGTGGCTTGATTACCAAATTTTGTAATCAATTTTTAATTCCCTGACTTTATCACCACCCGAAAGTTGACTTACAATTAAAATATTAATTGAAATCAACTTGGATGTCAAGCGAACTCAACATGCCTGTACCCACATTTTGCGCACTACTTATTCGATGTTCACTGCTAACTGCATGTGAATCATAGCATTGTTAGCATGTCAACAAGTGCCACAATGCAACGTTGCTATAAATAGCCCGGCTGCTTACATTGCTGCTAATGCTGCTAAACGAGTTCTGTGTGTATGTGTGTTGCACTGTGTTTGATTAAGCAGCCTTCACTGCGGTTAGTACTTAGATGGGGGACCACATTGGATCCTCCATCCGCATTATTATTTTTTTTTTTTTTTTTTTTTTTTTTTTTTTTTATATTCTACTCTACATAATTTATTAATTCTTCTGTTTCTTTTTCTTTTTTTTATTTATTCATTAGTATTTTTTTAAGTTTAAATTAAATGTTTGGCTTTGGCGATTCCATGGTAAGCCAAAGCATGCAGTTGTAGGTGTTGTTAGCAATTCTGCAACTGCATGACTATTAAAGCGTCGCATGGAAATGCCGTCGGCATTTTAAACTACTTTTTTTTTTTTTTTTTTAAATTATAGGAATCTATATATATTTTTATTTTAATATTAATTTAGGAATAAAAGGAATCTACATATTTTTTTTTTTTTTAATATTAATTTGTAACGACTTCAGTCGTTACACGTTGCTAATAGCGTAATACAGCCAGATTGTGCTGATTACGCTAAATTTTGGTTGCGCTCCACTAGAGTAACCAGCCAGTTTGTGCTAGTTATACATTCTGCCGCCCTCTGCTCTTCATGGCTTTATATATAGTCGATATAGAGTAGCCTAGCCGGATTGTGCTCGGCACTCTGACATTCTGCCGCCCTCTGCTCTGCATGTAATACAGCCAGATTGTGCTGATTACGTTGCTAATAGCGTAATACAGCCAGATTGTGCTGATTACGCTAAATTTTGGTTGCGCTCCACTAGAGTAACCAGCCAGTTTGTGCTGATTACTCTAGTTATACATTCTGCCGCCCTCTGCTCTGCATGGCTTTATATATAATCGATACAGAGTAGCCTAGCCGGATTGTGCTCGGCACTCTGACATTCTGCCGCCCTCTGCTCTGCATGGCAAAGTCATCGTTGTATATAATTACTGTCTAACAAGTGAACATACTAAACATTGAATTCTTATACTAACGAACAATCTACTTCTAGGTCCAGTTACCAACATATTACTTTACCGCTTACTACCTGGTTACCAACCGACTACTGAATAGATTACCATCTGGTCACCAGCCGATTACCGAACCCATTACCGAACCGATTACCATCTGATTACCAGTCAATTACCATACCGATTACCATATAGTTACCAGTCGATTACCGAACCGATTACCATCTGGTTATCCACCGATTTCCAAACTGACAGCCATCTGCTCACCAGCCGACTGCCACCTGATTACCAGTCGATTACCGAACCGATTACCATCTGGTTACTACGCCAATTAACTACGACTACCGACTTCACACTCGTCTAACTCAATACCCACCCACAACTGTCTGAGACTGCTTTACCATCTTGTGCTGCAGAGATTTAAATAAGTATAATAAGGAATTAATACCTAAATAAGTATAATAAGGAATTAATACTTAACCCTCTAACCAGTAAGCGTGCCTCAGGGCAAGCATCACAAATATCACATTTCACATATGAAGATGTAATTTACCGTTATGCAAGTGAATGCAATGCTCTTTATCATACTGTTAGCAACATTTCTCTCTCTAATTAGAATGTTATATTATGAACCGTTTGTCTTTTGTTGTCAGTTTTTTGCGAATAGTTGGTGAAAAAGGTTGTCTTTTTGTTTAAATTAAAATCATATTTTCAGCATCAAATATTTTTATTTTGAAAACGTGCTTTTAGCTGAAGAATTTTTTTCACGGAAAGGTTAGTTCATAAACTTCATTGTTACACATTTGTTGTGTTGATAAATATTTTGTTTTATGTCTTAGAGCAAAAAAATTAACAGTGCCTCAAGGCACTCTTGTCGTTCGGCGCGAACTTTTTTTGCGTCAACTTTTTGGCTTAAACCGATATGAGTGCCTCGAGGCACTGTTCCGTTTTTCCTCCCTGGAGGGCAAAAAAAAAATCAAAATGACAAATAGATGATGCCATTGAGTTTCTAATGCCGAAATTATGCTAGAAAAAAATTCCCAACCATTTAATTAATTTAATTTAATTATTTTTTAATGAACGGTTAAAACGAACGTTCGTGCTTTTAGCTGAAGAATTTTTTTCACGGAAAGGTTAGTTCATAAACTTCATTGTTACACATTTGTTGTGTTGATAAATATTTAGTTTTATGTTTTAGAGTAAAAAAATTAACAGTGCCTCAAGGCACTCTTGTCGTTCGGCGCGAACTTTTTTTGTGTCAACTTTTTGGCTTAAACCGATATGAGTGCCTCAAGGCACTGTTCCGTTTTTCTTCCCTGTAGGGCAAAAGAAACATCAAAATGACAAATGGATGATGCCATTGAGTTTCTAATGCCGAAATTATGCTCGAAAAAAATTCCCAACCATTTTGGATCGTTATTAGAAAGTTGCCGGTTAGAGGGTTAAATAAAAAAAAAACTGAATTGTATTTAATATCAAAACTGCGTCTTTTATTTAACAAAGGTTAGTGGATCCTTTGTCTGATCCTGGATTGGCTGAGCTTACCTCAGCCTTTGAGAAAACCACCCTCACAATGGCGCCCGAGCAGGGACCTAACTCCAACAGCGACTGTGGAAAAAATACAACAACCACCAACGACAACGGTGTAGGTCCGACGCAGAACAGCACACAGCAGCAGTCAGACACAGCAGTTGAACCACTCACTCAACCACCAAGCCAGGAAGGCCAACATCTAACTACGGATTCGATTGGATGGGTATACCTACTGAAGAAGGACAGACTCATCAGCGATTGTTAGAAGATCGGATTAGAAACCAACGGCTGTATGGTCCAACAACTTCGTCGTCAGCTAAGCGACTTCATCAAAGCCAAACGTAATCGGAAGTCGACCGAAAATCTATTGAAGGTTCTAGAAGAAGAAGTCACAAGGATGAGAAAATCTCCGTACCGAGAAGAGAAGAAATTTTGCTGAACATTCCATCCATATCTAGACCAGAGACAATGAATATAATTCAACGTTGGGACCTCCACTTCGCCGGAGGAGACAACCTCCCTGATTTTTTGAGCGTATAGAGGAGCTCGCGGATTGTCACAACTTGCCTCAAGATATGCTACTGCCTTCACTTCCAAACGTACTACGGGGTAAGGCCCTACAATGGTATCGCGTGAAGAAGGCGTACATTTTATCTTGGGAAGTCTTCAAAACCGAAGTCAAGCGATTTTTCATGCCAAAACGGTATCCCGCGCAGCTCGAAGAAAACATTTACCACCGGAAGCAGAGGCAACGTGAGAAAGCTAGGGACTACATACGCGCTATACACTGATTCGCCAACACCCGCAGCTTAAACACCTGGATCACACTGATCGTATTTATGACGAGCTACGGGTGGAGTACAAGTTGTATGTGAGGCGGATCGATTTTTTCACTGGACGAGCTCATGGAAGTGACCGACGAGTACGAGCTGTTGAAAAGGGACGAAGCCAAGGTTACTCGCCAAGAACATCTTCTACACCAAGGAATACAGCCTCGCGAGCATATGCACAGCATCCAACTGGCAGACAAAACCTAGGTCACCTGCAACGAGGTTCTGCCGATTGAAATAGAACTGAATAACCGCACAACCCGAATACTGGCATCATGTCTACCGTCACTCGCCGAACCAATAATTCTAGGGAGGGATTTCTTAGCCCAAAGAAAAATAAACATAACACTAGATGGTGTCAAAATCAGTAGCCCAATGATTACTCCTGCACCAACGGCACTCCCCCTGCATGCTTTGACCAGCCGAGAGTTTTCATACACCAAACAAAATCAACAACTGGAAAACCTTCTTTCCGCTAACCAGACCGCTTTCACTACCATACAAGGCCATCAGTTACCAGAAATTGCTTTCGCCATTAACACAGCCACACACGAGTCAACGAGGCCGCCCACTCTCATCCGCCATCGACCACTTCACACAAAAACTGGCGCCGAAATTTTCCGGGGCTCAAGTAACCACCGAATGGATTTCCCCCAACATCGCAAAGTTAGAAGACACCACAGGACAGAACAACAAAAGACTTTCGCTACGCACACACGTACAACATCTAAAGGAGTTCATACTCAGACCAGCGTCGGGGGAAAACAACACTAAGCGGGGAAGTCAATACATTTATTTTGTTTTGTTTTGTTTTGTTTGCCTTCACGTCCTTCTCGTCCTGTTTTATTTCTCTCTCTCATAACACCGATTTATTTTTAATGTTCGCCATGTCATTTCCCGCATTAATTATGTTTTTCTGTTCTCTTTTTCTTCCTTCCTCCTGTTCCCTCTTCCTCCTCCGTTTACTTCCTGCGACAACAGACACACCGACCAACCATGGAACGAAGGCGTACACAACCAATTCCGCCGGGCAAGGTAGCCGCCTTCTTAAGAAGCACCACAATGCCAAGGTTACAGCCACCGCCTCCACGATCTCCGCCATCATCAGCGTTCACCGAACCAGCACAGCTCCCCAACACAAACTTTTTTTTTTTTTTTTTTTGTAAAGTAAGGGGGGACTGTAACGTAACGTTACAAAATAATATATATCTTACATATAAAACATCTGTAATATAAAATACATATACACTTAAATCTTTAATTTAAAATATCTAATATTACTATATATTCTAAGTTGCAAGCATATTAATATAAGTTAGACCTACATGCAATTATTCAATATTATTATATATTATTAAATAATCTAAGCTGCAAGCATATTAATAAGTTAGACTTACATGCAAGCACAAGACAACGATAACAACACAACGGCAAAGTAGCTATTTTTAGACACCAGCCAACAATAACAGCACCAACAAAACCATACATAAAAGCGAAAGCTGCAACAACGACAAAGTACTTACTCGCAGACACCAGCCAACAAATAACAGCAACAACAACACCTTCACATACAATAGCCAAAGCTAAGACAACAACAACGAACGAAATACGGACACCAGCCAACAATAACAACAACAACAGAGTATGACCACGGCAGCCAGAATTACACTCAAGAAGCCTCAGATTGTAGAATTCACAATTGGTTTCAATTGTAAGTAATAGAAGAGTGCGCGACAGGCTCGATGGAACAACATCTACTTCTAGGTAAGTGAGATTTGTTCACCTTCTGCTCTGCACGTAATACAGCCCGATTGCGCTGATTGCGTTGCTAATAGCGTAATACGGCCCGATTGCGCCGCTTACGCTTAATTTTGGTTGCACTCCACTAGAGTAACCAGCCAGTTTGTGCTGATTACTCTAGTTATACATTCTGCCGCCCTCTGCTCTGCATGGCTTTATATAAAGTCGATATAGAGTAGCCCAGTAGCAGGAATCGCGCAATTTTTTATAAAAATTTTTCAGTTTTCCGCTAACCCCCAAACTAAAATTATGCCAAAAAAGCTAAAGGTGAAAAATTTCAGGCAGCTCGCAAGTAGTTTAGAAGTTATAGGGGGTCAACGTTTGTGAAAATGGGCTTAAAAACTTGTGATTTTTGTTTTGTTTTCGAATAAACAACAAAAACAAACAAATTGACCATTTCAGCCCTTGAAAGGACTTTGACCGAGCATTCTTATGATCTATTGTGTTATTAAATGTTTGCACACAATTGACCGAGAACTGAACCTAAATGTTTTATGCCAACTCGGAACGGCTAAAGTTCATTATTTTTATTATTATTTATTTATTTGCTAAGCCTTGTTAGACTTTTTAGCATTATACAAAATTTACATATTTATATAAATACAATTGAAATTGTACATACAATTTAAATTTAAAAATTACGTTAAAATATGTACACATAAATTATAAGATTTTATAAGAATATTACACAGCAAAGAACATTGTGGTAACAAGGCAAACAAGGTTATATCCACCACCCACACTTAAAATAGCTTGGTGTCGGCATAGAACGGTGGGAGGTATCAAGACAAACAATGTCTGTACGCCACACTGATAAGCATATGTATATATATAATATAAATCGTTCTTCTAAGCAAGGTGGTATTTCGACAAACTAGGTCAAATACACCACACCAATTTCATTCTTTAACAAGAAATGGTTGCGAACGCAGGCACTAGACAACAAGGTGTCATTGGCCAGTTATATTATAATAAATACAATACAAATCGTTCTAACATGGTTGAAGAAAAAATCAACCAGCATGGAACGGCCGAAAGATGAGTTGACATTCACCAAGCATGTTCGATTAGATTAAGTGAGGAGGTCCAAACAGGTTCAAGTCCATTCAGATTGTATGTAGTTTTGTATCCATCACCAAGCGAAAATTGTGTTAGTACAGACTCAGCGGCGATACTGCAGATAATCTAAAATTTTAAGTTTAATTGAGTACATGGATTCATTTAATGTTATAACATCTGAAACGGAATTAAAATCACCGCAAGCGCTTCTTAGTGGTTCATTTTGTAAGTAATTAGTTCTACAAAAGTTCATAAAAAGTAGCTCAAAAGATCTTCTAGGTCGAAGAGGAGCATTAAAGTAAATTTTACTCAGTAAATATGGACTGTCGACATATCCATGTAAGAGTTTTAAAATCCAACTAACATTTAGCATAGTTCTCCTATTTTTTAAAGAAGGCAGATTAATTAGCTGTAATCGATATTCATAAGAAGGTAAATTAAAGTTTGAATTAAAATATAGATCACGTAAGCAGAACAGAAGAAATTGCTTTTGAACAGATTCTATATCATCAATGTAACACCCATAACGAGGGCACCAAACAATTGACGCGTATTCTAGAATGGGCCTTACTAGCGATGTGAATAAGGTTTTAGTTATAAAAGGATCATTAAACTCTTTGGACCATCGTTTAATAAATCCTAGAGTACTATTAGCTCTGCTGATTGCTTTATTAATGTGAATGTGAAAGCGAAGTTTGGTGTCCATAGTTACACCGAGATCATCGAAAACCTCCAAAAACTCAAGTGTATGGTCACCTATTTTGTAATAAGTTCGAGAAGGTTGTCTTCGAGAAAAAGTCATTTGTTTGCACTTCCCCAAGTTGAGCTTCATGCAATTAATTTCGCACCAGTTACAAAGATGGTCAAGATCAGTTTGTAGCAATAAAGAGTGTTGCACATCTTTGTATGACAGAAAAAGTGTAACATCATCAGCGTATAGCAAGATATTGCTATGCTTTACTACAGATGGAAGATCATTTACATAAAGTAAAAACAATAAAGGACCAAGATGACTTCCTTGAGGTACCCCAGAAGTAACAAGAAACTCATCTGACTTTATGAGGTTAAATATAACGCTTTGTGTTCTATTTAATAAATATGATTCAATCCACCGCACTAAATGCGTTTGAAAACCAAGAAGTGACAGTTTTATAACTAAAAGCTTATGATTTACAACATCAAAGGCTTTACTAAAGTCTGTATAAATAACATCTGTTTGTAGACCTTTTCAAAATTTCTCAATAGTTTTAGATGTAAATTCTAGAAGATAAGTAACAGTAGATTTTCCAGATAAGAATCCATGTTGAAAAGGAGATATTAAAGATTTAACGCTATGTGATAGTTGTGAGGTAACAATAGCCTCAAAAAGCTTAGGAAGGGCGCTGAGCTTTGCAATTCCCCGATAGTTGTCTATCAAAGATCTATTGCCAGATTTATGCAGCGGAATAATAAAAGAAGATTTCCATGCCACTGGAAAATAGCAAGATTGCAACGATGCAGTAAAAAGTATAGTAATTGGAACTACAAGTTCTTCACAGCAATATTTCAATATATAAGATGGTATATTGTCAGGACCGCTTTTGTAAGATGTCTTAAGATTTTTCAAGTAGGTTGAAACAGTGTTAATATCAATTATTGGAGAACAAATATCGCCAGGTTGCAGATTTAAAGAATAATTTAAACTATCGTAAGAAGCAGATGAATAGGTAGTCTTAAAAAAATCTGCAAAAAGGTTACATATAGTAATATCAACATCCGACTCAAATGTTTTATATTTCATAAAAGATGGATATGAATTTATCTTACGTTTAGTATTAACGAAGTTCCAAAAGGATTTTGCATCAGACTTGATGTTTAATTTGACTTTTGTTAAATATATGCTATAAGCTTGCCTACATAATTGACGGTACTTATATTTAGTTGAGGTATAAGAAGCAAAATCACAAATATTATGAGATTTTAAATATTTTTTATAATATTTTGATTTTAAGTTTCTCAGATTTTTCAGTTCTTTGGTATACCAAGTGGGACCAGATATTAGAGAGGCTTTTCTCTGAGGAACTGAAGTTAAAAAGCAATTATTAAGAGTATTGTTAAAGGCAAACACAGCAGAATCAAGGGTTTGTGGCAATATTCTTGTAGTATTGATATTAAGTTGTGATGACCAGTTGATAATTGACAAACTATTTCTTAAAATTACATAATTTGTTCTTTTAAAGTTGAACTCTGTGGGAGGATTCAAACGATTTGATTTAGATTGTTTAGGAAAATTCAGTGTGATTTTAATAGTCGGATGGTGTGAATCCTCAGGATATACAAGCGGATCAGATCTATTAACTGAAACAATATTGCTATCATCAAAATAAATAAGGTCTAACAAACGGTTATTCCTATTATAGTGATAGTTGATTTGAAAAAGTCCTTGACTCGAAAGTTCATTTAAAAATGAGTTAACAGATGAATGTTCTGAAGAGAGCAGGAATACTGCTGAATTTTCAGTACATCGGTTCCAAGAAACGTTAGGAAGGTTGAAGTCACCAGTTATTAAAATGTGGTCGTGAGGCTAAGTTGTGAGCAAATTTTACTTAACGACAACAGATGTTTCCCATACACCTCGACATTAGAAGCAGGAGGAATATACGAGCATGTAATATAAATTCTCAAAGAACCAAACTTCACAAGAACACAGCAAAATTCAATATCTAAAGACTCAGATATTATTATTTCTTGTGAGAAGTGTGAAGACTTAACGGCAATAAAAACGCCACCCCCATTGCAAAAATTACCAGCAATAGCGTTTCTATCTTTACGGTATATATTAAAATTGTTAGGCAGAATTTCAGTATTTAATATATTAGGTTTAAGCCAAGTCTCACTGAAAGCAATAATGTCAAAGTGAAGATTATGGCTTAAAATGAACAAATCTGTCAACTTGGTATTTAAACCTCGGACATTCTGGTATACGACTAAGAACTGATGGCAACAATCTAGTTTTTTGAGTTAGTGGTGTGGGAAGGTAAAGTAGCTAAAGACATTTTAGGAGGTGATCTAGGAATAAATTCATGAACCACGGTATTTTCAGGCCAAAAACGTTGATCCATGACTTTACCAAAGAGATCACCTGGTAAATTAATTCTAAAAGAAGAAGAGAACCGCTCATATGAAAACTTGAATTTGTGAACCGAAATGTTCTTATTAACAAGTTTCAACTTTGAGTTTATGTGATGTAAAACATCTTGTTCAGATGTATCAGGAGCAAAGCGTGAGGCAAATATAGACCTAATAGGCTGGACAATAACAAGTTCCTTATATATAGGCTGGTCACTGTTTTTTATTAATATATGTTTAGGTATAGCACCAGTAGAACTAGAAGCGATACTAGAAGACGAAGGAGCCGAAATTGGAGCAACACAGGCTTCGGCGTAAGTTTTTTTCCTACCAGAAGGACTTGGAGAATCACTTACGACGATAGTTGGTGCCACTGCAGGAGCTTCAGCTGTTTGTAAAATAATATCAGCTGCTGCAGGCACATTTGAAGAGACAGTCTTATTAGTATTTTTGTCATCACTGACAGACTCAGTTGACTGTGCTTCATGTTATATGCTCAAATTTGGTGAAAGCAAGATTAAGTCGTTGTTAGTAGACGGAGGTATGGCTATAGCAGAAGGTTTTGCGGTATTTCGAAGATTCTTATATAGCCGCTTTCGTTTAGGAGATACTGAAGCTTCCTCCATAATTTTAAACTTCTTAAATAAATCTTCAAAATCAGCCAATCTGGCTTGAGCAGCCGCTAAATCCTTCGAAACCTCTAAAAAGCCTTTACGAGATTGTCGTATAAGCTTTAAAATATCCACATCGGTAGATCTGCAATTTTCGCACGCCCAACGAAGTCCTTTACCTTCATTAAGTGCTTAAAAAATTCTCGCAGTCAACATTGCACACTTTATATGAAAGAATGCGTCACATAACCAGCAATGGACCAGCCTATCTGATTCACCCTTAACAGTGCAGTTACGAGAATTGCAGAACATTTTTATAGTTAAAGTTAATCTAATACATAAAAATCTCGTGTCACGGTGTTAGTGTTTAAACTCCTCCGAAACGGCTGGACCGATTTTAATGAAATTTTTTTTTATACATTTGGTAGGTATGAGAATAGGTTTTAAAGTATTTTTCACCTTCCTACCTGCGAGGGGCGTGGCACTTTTTCAAAAACAAAAATTTTCGGTTATACTTTCGTCTATGAATCACACATCAACTTAATTTAGTACGAGCTTATTATTGAGACGTGCCCTTTGTAACAACAAAATTAAATTAACATTTTTAATTTAATTGTACATAGTCTTTTTTAAATTCATATAAGAATAAAACCAGTTCTGGCACACACACACGTATAAACAGCTTGCTGCAGGCGATGACGTTAGAACTGAAGAGAGAGATAGGGAGAAGAAGAACACATACTCAGCAAAGCAAAGAGCATAAAACCAGTTCCGACACACACACACACGCATAAACAGCATGCTGCAGGCGATGACGTTAAAACTGAAGCAATGAGCATCAAACTGGTTTGAACATACTGGCCTCGCAGAGAGTGAAGGTTTAAAAGGCCAGTCGCAGCATTGATCGGTCTCTTGTTTTTCGTGCAGTCAAAGCGGTCGGACGTACTTGGATTATCAGTGGTGAGTGTTACCTTGTGGAGTCAGAGTTCTTTTTTTGGAAATTTTTGTAGACATATTATCGGTGGTAGGTTTTCTTCCCCGATAATATTTTGTTTCCACTCATAGGTGCCGCGATTACGTATTGGTGGTAAGCTTTCTTCCCCAATATTGTAGTCAAACTTCTTCGGTAGGATTTAGAGTTCTCTTGTCGATTTCTGTAAACATATTATCGGTGGTAAGTCTTCTTCCCCGATAATATTTTGTTTCCACTCGTAGGGTGCCGCGATTACGTATTGGTGGTAAGCTTTCTTCCCCAATATGGTAGTCAAACTTCTTCCGTTGCCAGTCTAGTAGATCATATCAAGACAAGGTTACATTTCCCCAGAGAACGCTTTAATTTCGCCAAAGTAGCACATAACAGTCGGCAACAACAGTCCAACCAGTTTAACTCCATCTCAACATCTCCAGCAAGGTCTGTATCAGCGCAAACAAGTCAACACCTCCAGCAAGGTCCGTGTCATCGCCAGAAAGTCAATGTCAACTCAAGGACATAACTACGCACATCGTCAACAAGTCAATGTCAACTCAAGGACATAACTCAGTACATTGCCAGCAAGGTCTGTATCATCGCCAGAAAGTCAATGTCAACTCAAGGGGATAACTACACACGTCGTCAACAAGTCAATGTCAACTCAAGGACATAACTACACACATCGTCAACAAGTCAATGTCAACTCAAGGACATAACAAAGTACATCGCCAGCCAGTCAAGATCAACTCAAGGACATATCTGTGTGTATAAAGCTATAGATTTTTTAGATTCAAATAAGCCACTATGAATATTATTGATAATAATTGAATAACGAATAAACTAAGAAGGAATATCTGTACATAAGCAAAAAGGGTCTCTTATTATTATAAATTTTCTGCAACGAACCCTGGACACCGGCGAGTATACCCCAGCTGTAAAATCCGGAAAACGGAAGTTCGTTACACCTTTGACTGTCAAACTTAAGCGATCCTTGAAAAGGGGGCATGGCACCGCCCATACAATTCAATTTATTCATATCGAATAGATTTGGAACTAAATGTCGTATAACAATGAAACTTAGTATAAAATAACTGATTGGCCAGGTTGTTAAATTAAAACTCAGGTATGGGCATTGGATAACGGGGCGTGGCTCTGCCCATACAATTCAAATTTTCGATACAGAATAGCTATGCAAGTAAAAGTCACAGAACATTTTAACTCAGAATGAAGTTACTATTTTATGGTGTCCTACTACTGGAAAACTAGATGGAGCATTGTACAAGGGTTGTGGCTCCGCCCATAAAAGATACATTTTTTTAAATTTAATCGCTTTGGAAATAATATTCATTGATCAAAGAAACTCGGCTTGGAGTAACTATTTGGTGATATACACTACTCGGAAATACTCGAGCTTTGGAAATAATGGTCAAAGAACATTGAAACTCAAAGTGGAGTTACTATTTATTGATGGCATTCTATTGGCAAATTGGAACAGGCATTGAGCAAGGACGGTAGCAACGCACCGGGTACCAGCTAGTAATAAATAAAAATTTAAAAGAAAAAAGAAACAGTTTCGATAGTATCGTAAGTGTAGACGTAGAATTCCGTTTAAGTTGTAACCTCTTCTACTTTGTCTCTTTGGTCCGATTGTTTTGTTCATTTTGCACGTATTTTTATCGATCTTCCAAAAATTAAAAAATAAATGAATAACACTCAATTATGGACTACTTATCGATGCCAAAATAAAGAAAAAGCTAAATAGTAAGTATGATTAAATGAGCAAGCAAAACGAAACAAGCAACATTGAAAATTTTTTCGATCATTTTGTTAAATTTGACAGGTTGAGTTCATTGACTTAGTTGAAAAGAAGGCGAAGCAAATGCATTTTCCATTGGTGTAACTTTCGTCTCTGCCCGATATATAGTTTGCGAGCTACAGTCAGTTTAACTACTAATTTCAAATTAAAATTAAGACCCCGATTTTTAAAAAATCGTATAGTTACTATATTTCACGCTGAGCACATGTCCTTTCCTCTCGTCTCTGTTTGATATTTAGTTTGCTAGCTACACTTTCTGTTCGTTGTATAGTTTGAGAACTACACTCGCTAGTGCTAGTGGGATGTGGAATCCAAATTAATTTGCATTAAAAACAAAAATTAAAATTTTACGCCATCTATTGGGTAAAAGCATAAAAAGAAATATGATCCAACTCGTTTTTTTCATAAGAGCTAAATCTAACCGAAACACAGAACCATTTCGTTAAATTTGACAGATTGAGTTCATTGACTGAGTTGAAAAGAGGTTCATGAACTCTGGTTTCAAAATAGTATACTAGAACAGTAGTGCATACATAAACCCAATGCGAACTAATGCTTACAATGCTGCCAAAGCAAACCAATCAGTTCGTGCAAAACCAAAGCATACAAGCATAAACAACGAAAGAAAAACAAAGAAAGCAGCAGGCACATAAGCAGCTGATGATTGATTTTCTTATATAAAAACTTGCATTTTTCTTCTTTTATTTTACTATTTTGTAACTTTAATATAAAAGTGACAAAATCCAAAATTAGATATTCATTCAGCGCAGGATATATCTGATATTTTAGTATATATATTATCTTTGAACGAAGAGTATTAAAGGCTGTAGGTATACCCTAAAGTATTCGTCAAAAACGTTGCCTAATGACCTTGAAAAATCTGTTAAAACGACCCCATACAAACCGCGCTGTAAGACGTAATTCTACGTCAAAATAAAAATTTAATATTAAATAATTAAATTGAAAAAAAGCTCAATGTCAACCCTATTTACAATGATGGTTTGAGGATAGGGTAAACTAAACGTCAAACAGTTTGAACAGTTTGAGAAGCGCTGTGGTGCAAGAATCAGCAAAAGTAAACAAAGAAAATGACAAGAAATGAAAAAGAAACTTCGCTCTCCTTCACGAGTTAAAACAAGAAATTGTTGTTGCTAACGCAAAAACAATTTATGTAAACAAGTTAAGCAAATAATTATTAAAGCAGATAACAATAAATAAAAGCAAATATGCAAATAAGTAAAAGGATTATTTTAGCGCTTTCTTGACGAGTCCCAGCAAAAATTGATGATCAGCAAGTTCAGGAGACCATGGAAAATTCAATTTAAATTTTTTAATTAAGCAAATCTTCGAAATGATTAATAAATTTGAAAGAAACTTTTAAAATATCGCGATTGAAAAAAAGAACGTCTTGACGCAAACAGTGTTGGCAACGAATGTTCTCAAGAAGCTTTACATGGCATTATTTACTCTGAGGTTTGCCATTGTCTGCAGAGAGGTGGTGACGGATCAGAAAAATTTTTTATTGAAAAAAACTTTGAGGTACTAATTTTGTACGTCCCTTGAAGTGTTAGTCTTTGAAACTAGACAAAAAAAATGTTTACAAAGATGTCGTGCAAATATTGTTGTGATTTAGATAAAGTGGATGAATATAAATTTTAATTGTTATTTTTACGTTGCATATAGTTATTTCGTAAAAGGGTGAATAGTCAATTGTGCACAATATATAAAGTGTTAATCTTATAAAGTAACGGCAGGCTCTTTAAGTTTGGCTTAGATTTATATTATATCAGAAAAAAGCGCTGCGGGCGAAAAAATTTATAAAAAATCGCGATATTTTTTATAAAAGTTTTTTATGTTTTGATATGTATATGTAGCCAGGATTATTTCTTCTGAAATGTGGTGTATACTTATAAGTATTGTATTGGGAACCAAAAGCAGCGCCGCAGGCGAAAAGCTTTTATAAAAAATTGAGCGATTTTTTATAAAAGTTTTTCATGTTTTTATATAGGTCCGAATTTAATAAAAAATCAAACAAAATTTGTTTAAATAAGTTTTTATTCGGATCTACTCTCGTCACTGGACTCAGAGTCATCGGAGTCCCTATTGTCCAAAGCAGCCTGGACTGGATTGTACAGCTCTCCAGCTATTTTAAAAAACTCCACTAAAACGTCACTGTTTTGGGCCTTGCAATGTTTTAAAAACATAAATTTTGCTAAATAGCCTTTAAAGTGCTTCTTTTTCCTACAATATTGGGACATCGATGCTTTTGCATGTCTCCACATGACTTCCACTTTGTTAGTGTGAGCGCCATTCTCTGGGTCAACAAAGTTGTTAGAGTGGTGAACTGTAAGGTGCGGAAAACCCTCGTTTACCAAACAATCATATGCTTATTTTATAAATTAAGATATTATTTGACAAAAAACACTTTTTAAGTTTCTTACCTTCCAGCAATCCGAATAAATTGTGGTTCCTGGCAGGAGCCAGTCCTGGTATTTTTTGAGTGTTTTGTATATGGACCACTCGCTAAATAGGAAAACTGAAAAATTGTTATAAAAAATCGCGCAATTTTTTATAAAAATTTTTCAACTGCGGCGCGTATAACTCATTAAACATAATTTTTCCTTCGTCATTTTATCAGTGAAGAGTTTGAAAAATTATAATCAAAACAACTTTTTTATCAATCATAATTGTATATAACACTTTGTAAAATTTTGATAAACATTTTATTTACCTTTTATAACATTTTTAACTCGAAGGGGGGGAGATTACGATTTCCTGGGCGCCACGATTTGACAATGGATTCGTGAAGAACTTTAAATATAAATAAGAATAGCCGAAGGAAAAATCGATTAATCGATTTGTTTCCGAGTTATCGATTTTTTAATATAATTTTATTTTTATAAGATCTTCTAAGAAAACTGGCTATATTTTTCTTAGTATGCAACCGATAATGATGGTTATGGTACCATTTTGAAGGTAACACTGTAAGATTTTAGAATAATTTTAACCACTCTATATTCATTCAGTGTTTTAAATTTTATACCTGTTTGTATGTAAAAGTAAAATATTTACCTACATAAAACCGTTATTTTTTCAAAAAATTGCATTATTACTATGAGTTTTGAAAAAAAAATTATTGGTGCCTAAAAATTTATCTTTCGTTTGGTATATAATGTGTAGGAGTTTTTTTGATTTGTTATGGTTTTTTATGATAATGAAATGATTTGCCCTTGTACGGAATGTTAAAAATAAGCTTAATATGATATTAATTTTTCAAAACTTTCACGAATTTTATTCTCTTAGGCACTTGCGAGCGGTTTTTTGTATGTATTTTATCATTTGTGGGCGGTAAAAGGGGGTATTGCAAAATTTTTATATTCTAAATTATCCCATACTCGAAAAAATCTGCTACCAAAACTGCTGATTAATCGGCTCAGGAGTTTCAGTCTATTACAATCAGACAGACGTACAGACTGGTGGGCATTTAAAGTAGGGGTGGCAAAATGTATGTGTATACTATATATAGTGTTCTTAGTGTTATCAATTAGACGCATAGCACCAACACACCAATTATTACTATAAAAAAAATATGTATAATATAATATACATTGTATATACAACTAAGGAATTATGATTTCTGAAAAGTGGGCGTAGTTACCGTTTGACCATGCCCATTTTTAATAGTTTCTGACAGTAACATAAAACTAAATAAAAAAATGTTAGTTAAATAGAACCTAAACCATCAGAAATATAGCATTTTTCTTGATTGGGATTATAAAAGGGGTGTGGCCCTATTTTTTTTCTAATCATCTCGTACTCAAAGAAAATCAACTACCAAAATTTCAACTCAATCAACCTAGCAGTTTTGGGATTTGAAGCCATCAAACAAACATCATTTATATGTTGTTATTTTGGGTCAATTTTGTTGTTTATATTTAATTATTTAAGGAGGTTTTTGACCAGTGCTTTTTTATTGCAATTTTTATATTAAAAACAAAAATTCAATATTTTCCCGACGTTTCGTCAATAATTTGTTGACATCTTCAGGGGATTATTTAATTCAATCTAATAACACAATAAAATTATTATTTCACAAACAATTAACAATAAAAACATAAAAACACCTACTTAATATTTTAAATCACATTCCAACTTAAACTTTTAAACTTAGTACTATGACTAATGTCCGTCCAATGCTGCTGCATAATTGTTGTTGATATTGTCAGTGTCTTCTTTAAAATTTATTGCTTTGTTCCCTTTTTGTTGTATTCTTAAGCTTTCTAATGTCAGTCTTTTGTTTGTTTTGTCTTCAACGTCCAAAATTTTGACTAAATCAAAATCAGCTGTATGGCCTGTAGTTGTTATATGCTGAGCTAAAGCTGTTGTTGTTTTCTTGTTTCTGATGTCTAGCTTATGTTCTGTCATTCTTGTTTTTAGCGCTCTTTTTGTTGTGCCTACCCAATAGGCAATTAAACCAGTGCTCTTCATACGAAGGCCTGCATTGACTGCTACTTTTGAAGACTCAACACATCCGTTCCTCGCTGCTCTTATGAGTACTTCTTGAAGGCCTTCCTTTTCTGCACAAAAGGCAGCACAACAAATTTGTTTTCCCTACAAAGGCTGACTTTTCATATACTTCAGGGCAACTTTTTCGTTTAAAGTCAAAATAAATATCAGTTTAAAAATATGACGCAATAATGGCCCTTCTTACTGCTATATCAAAGATTATATATTGGAATTAATCTAACTTAAAAAAACATAGGAGAGAAGATAAAATCATAGAATGACAATGACATCGCTGTTAACAGGCCTTCCTGTGGATTTTGTAGTACTGCCGCACTCATATACAATTACACTTTCTTTTTTATATGAAGTGGGAAAATTTCGCAGGCCTTCCGCTCCGATAGCTCAAAAGAGGCCTGATAGAAGCACTTCCTTAGAATGGCTAAAAGTAGGGGTAAGCAAAAAGTGTTGAAAAAATATTTTTTTCTTTTACACCTTTCTCTATTTATTTATATATTCTATGATTTTATCTTCTCTCCTATGTTTTTTAAGTTACATTAATTTCAATCTATAATCGTTGATATAGCAGTAAGAAGGGCCATTATTGCGTCATATTTTTAAACTGATATATATTCTAACTTTTAACGAAAAAGTTGCCCTGAAGTATACGAAAAGTCAGTCTTTGTAGGGAAAACAAATTTGTTGTGCTGCCTTTTGTGCAGAAAAGGAAGGCCTTCAAGGAGTGCTCATAAGAGCAGCGAGGAACGGATGTGTTTAGTCTTCAAAAGTAGCAGTCAATGCAGGCCTTCGTATGAAGAGCGCTGGTTTAATTGCCTATTGGGTACTTTACGTTTTCTTGATTGGAGTTGCCAGATTGTTCTATGTGTTTTGTTTTTTGCGGGATTTGATTGTTTTTTGAAATTCTTGTTCTTATGAGGGAATTCGTGAGATGATTTGGGTAGTCATTGTTGTACAGTATTGTTTTTATTTTCCGAATGTTTTTGTCCAGAAATTGTGCGTCGGTTAATGTGAACACTTTATTAATTAAGTTTGTCGCGGTGTTGATTTTTAGTTGCATTGGTTGTGTGGAATGAAAATTTATTAATCTGCCTGAAGCAGTTGTTTTTGTGAACCATTCGAATGTTATTTTGTCATTTATTCTGTGTAATTTGATGTCCAGATAAGAAATGTTTTGGTTTTCTTCCATTTCAGAGGTGAATTGAATATTTTTGTGGTAGCTGTTAAATGTTTTAAGTATGGTGTCCAAGTCTTTCTTATTTATTATGGCTAAAATGTCAGCTACATATTTGCATACAAAGGGTATATTTGTTCCATTGTTTCTTAGTCTCTATAGCGTCGTCAAGTAAATTGTCAAGAATTATGTCTGCTATTGTTGGTGCTAAGGGATTACCCATAGGCATACCATATATTTGATGGTATACTAAGTTGTCAAATATGAAATAATTATTGTCTTTAAGGCAGAATTCTAAAATATTTAGAAATTGTTGTCGAGGAATTTTTGTCAAATTTTTGATTTTTTCCCACTGGTTCATGATGTTCTCTATCGCAAGATGTGTCGGTATGTTGGTGAATAGAGACACCACATAAAAGGACACTAAAATATCTTCCTTTGTCAGTTTTAAGTCTTTAAGTTTTTCTTTAAGTTGGATTGAGTTTTTTATATTATATTCGTCTGATATTAGGTGTTTAAGAATTTGTCCAACGTGTTTAGCTAATTTGTAACAGGGGACGTGTATGGAGGAAGATATTGGTCTAAGAGGAACATCTACTTTGTGTATTTTAGGCAGACAATACAAACGTGGTGCAGTTGCGGACGGACATGTTAGTCGGACTTTTAAGTACGTATCAATGTATTGTTGTTTGTGTAGGTAATTAATAATGGTGTTATTCTTTTTTTGTAGTTTATTGGTCGGGTCAATTCTTGTTGTTTTGTATGTGTTTTTGTCTTGTAATAGTTCGTTCATTTTATTCATTTAGCTTAATATTGATAAAGGTGAATAACAAATATAGTAAATTTAGTTGTGAATAAAAAAAAAAACCTGTAAACTTTTCTACACCAAATGAAAGGTAAAGCTTTCAAAATAAAATACATTTTTAGCACCTTAATGTTGCAAATATTTTATAAAATAACGGTTTTATCAATATAAAAAGTAAATAGAATATAAAATCGCTTATTAAATTAAATGTTTTGCTAAAATAAAGCTTATTTGTAGTTTTTCTAAAAGATAATTTTATTATCTTTCAAATAACGTGTCAGTATTTAAGATCTATTGGATATTGGCCAAGATATAGATGTTTTTTTAAACAGATGTTATAAGGAAACAATTTTAAAAAATCGATAACTCGATAACTAGATGAATTATCGATTTTTTGTTCGGCCAATAATATTTTTTTGTTGATTTGAACAAAAATACATTTTCAAATCGTGGCGCCCAGGAAATCGTAATCGTGCCCGAAGGGGGTGTGGAGGTGGGGTCGACCATAAAACCACACCTTATAGGTGTACTAGTTTGCTTTGCTTCCAACTTAGGTTTGCTTGCACAAATAAGAATTCATATAGCATATTTCCATACAAAAACTACACATATTTTTTGATGAACTGTATCTCCTAAACCATAAGAGAGCGGCCTTTTTCGGAACAATTGAAGAATAGTGGAAATGGTCTTTTTTTCTTTTTTTTTTTTAAAAAATGCGTGTTTTGAGCTAACAAATTGAATGGTGAAAAAATTAAACGTCGCTCTCAAGTGGTTTAGATGTTATAGGGGTCAACGTTTATGAAAATGGGCTTAAAAACCTGTGTTTTTTGTTGTTGTTTTCGAACATAAGTAAACGTAATGGATATCAAAAGAAAGGTTATGCTAAAACCTTTTTAATGAGCATTCAATCATAAAAATCTATGCATTATTTTGGACGATATATCTGTTTTTGTACTCAAAGAATTTGAGATGTGCTAATTTTGGTTGTCCTTTTGAAGTGTTTGTCTTTGAGACTAGAAAAATAAATGTTTTCATAGAAGTATGTTATTTATTGTTATTTCGTAAAAGGGTGAACAGTCAAGTGTGCACAATATATAAAGTTTTATATTTTAACAATTAATGCAAGTACTTTTCAAGTTTGTTGTACACTTACATATAGTATATTGAGACGAAAAAAAGCGCCGCAGGCGAAAAATCGCGCGATTTTTTATAACAATTTTTCATTTTTGGATAGTTTGCAATAAATTTATTTTTTATAATTAATACCTAACTGAATAGGTCATGGTATGACCTCTTGCTACCCATATTGCTTAAATTTTATTAAAAAAAATCGAAAAACAGGCAAATGTGTAGTAATTTTTCAACTTTTGATCCCTATAACTTCTAAACCACTTGAGTGCGACTCTTAATTTTTTTCAGAATCGAACTTAGGAGCCCCAAATCCATGTAATTACATGTTAAAAAAACACGAATTTTGCATTTCCATTATTCTTCAATTATGCCCCTTTTTCTTGCACCATTGTGTTTAGGAGGCCAAAATATCATATAAAAAAAAGGAGTGGGCCCAAACTAGAATTATTCCAAAAAAATTTTTATATCTTTGCCAATATCCGATGAATCTTAGTTGAACGGTGATGTGTGTATCACTTTCAGCTCCTTTAGTTTCCGGAATGCACCCATTTATAATAATAAACACTATTCCGGCCTGGGTTATGTATGAAAACTATTCATTATTTTTAAACATTTATTTTGTATATTTATATTTTTTATACGTGTATTTTTTGAGAACGCCATTTAGTTTAAAAAAAAAAATCAAAATAGAGATTACCTTGTTTTCAACACATTCTATTATTACACTGGGATATTTCCTACTAAGCCAGCGAAAGAAAGCCGGAACTCCCATTTAAAATTATAGATTATATTTGTTAAAATTACACGAAAACAAATATATTTTGAAGAAATAAGCAAACTTTTAATACTTTAATTCAACTAAACTTTCTGTAAGTTTGCATTAACACAAAATTAAGAAACAAATTGAAAAAACACATTCACAGGGTGAACCGTGCGTTTAGAATGCCTGAACGAACGAAAAAAACTCGTTCGTTCACACGATGTAAAAACTTCAAATTCATACGGTACATAATACAATAGTGGTATTCATGCAATGCCGAAAAAGTGCCAAAATCGGAAAAAGCGTAAACTGTCAAAATTTATATGGACTCTGATATACGGCAAAGTTTCCAGTTTTCCTCACGATTTTTATGCGAAAATAGCGCCGTAAACTTTCGGCAAAGAGTTGATGCAACTTTTCAAATATTTATTACAAACCATAAACTTCTTACTCAACTTTCAATTTGAAAATCCTTTTAAACGACAATTTGCATGTTGTCAGTGGCCGAATAATAAAATAATTTATCTGGAATATCTTTGCCTTCACCTATATTGTAAAACATTTATTTATTTATTTATATATTTAGTTTTCAGCACAATCATTAAACCAATGTGGCCACTTTTGCATTACAACTTTAAGAACAGCTGATTGATATACGCCACTAACCAAAAAATACAAAAAAACACCTCATGCAAAAACAGCGTATATTTTCCGATATACATATACATTGCATGAATACCAATAATAATAATGTAGGCTGTTCAAATGTCTAATTTAACACTAACAAGACTGTGAGTAATATAAATGTCAAACAATAAATCCAGCATCAACGACCTGTTGCGAGTCCCATTGTATCTTTCCTGGCCTGATTCGGTTTGCACCGGAAGTTAAAAAAAACTCATTTTTAAAAGAGAGTATATTATAATGTAACAAAAGGGTATAAAGTAACAAAAATCGAAATAAAGCAAAACTAACCGATGAAAAAACTTAATTTAGAATTGATAGATTAAGTAAAAAAATCAAATGGAACTAACTTGCAAAATAAAACTAATTGAAACTAACCGGAAATGGAGAATATTAAAGTAAAGCAAAACAAGATTTAATACGGCCGAATTTAAACAAAACCAAAATTAAACGAATTAAAAATCAAATGGAAATAATGAAAGTTAAAAGTAAACTAAAACAAAATTTTATCGAAGCAAGCCTTTAATAATAGTGAATATAAACTAAAAGAAAATTAACTGGAAATAAAGAAGATTGAAACAAAACAACTCAAATTTAATCAACACGAAATTTAAGTAAAAGCAAAATTAAATCACAACAAAAATTTAAGCAAAAAAAATATTTCAAATCTTACCCCTGCACACTAACCAAACACAAACACTGAAGAGATGGAGGAGGTGTCGGCCCCCTTTTATGGTCCCTCACATCCATGATTCTCATCCGTCTTGGTTTTTGTGGAGAATTCCATTCGAAGACCGCAAACAAAATTGCTCCTAATGGTTCACTTCACTTGCTTATCCCTCCCTTAAGAACGCCCCTGCATTTACTCCTCGAACCACAAATAATTTTAGCAACCCATACTATTTAAATCTTTTTTATATTTCTATTCCTAAAACGAACATTATTTTTTTCTCTTAGTTCTACACTCAAAAAAATACTGTAGTAAAATTTACTGCATAACGTGTATTTGTTTCATTAATTTGTAGTTTTATTAATTTTTAAATACACAAGTATTTATTCCAAATCTTTATACTTCATTTACATTTAAATATCTAGTACTTCACGACGTAGTTGTATGTAGTCAGTACTTGTTTAAATGTATTAATTTGACAATAAAAAATTTTTTTTAAAATAGCAATCTATAATTTTTTGTTTATATTTTTTTTTTCAATAAATAAAAAGTAGCTTGAAGGCTGGAAAAATATTTTAAATATTTTATTAAAAAAGTATTGGCGCCAACTTGTAAGCATTTGGTAAGTAATCCCTCATTTCTATTACCTTTTTATAACTAAGCTCTTCTTTCAGCGGACAGTCTTACTTTGAGCTTTGAGATGGCTGCATTTTTAGCTAATATCCTGAATAAAGCTTTTGGCCTGGCAAAAATGAATCACAATTCTGGAATGCATTGTTAAGAAAACAACTGACCGCTGCTCTCCTTCTCCCTGATTTTTGAGCTCTTCTTTATAACATTTAAGAACAGTTTATTTATTAAAAGTAATAGATTTTTGTTTGGAATAAAATAAAGCTTCTACTGTCTTGCTTATCGTTGGAGTGCTTTTTCGCGAAACAAAGTAAATAGTTAAATAATAGTTTAAAAATAAACCGTGTTCAAAAATTATTTCAATATTATGTAAAAATTGTTGGTTTACTTTGTACTTTATGTGTTATTAATAAACATCAATTGCAACCAAAAATAAAATAATTTTTGATTTTATTTAATTGCAGTAAAAATAACTACAAATGTAGTAAAAATTTAGAAATTACTGCAAAAAAAATTTTATTTTTAAAATTCGATTAAATAAATTTGTAGTAAAATATACTACAATTGTAGTCAAATTTACAACAAAGAAAAAAAAATGTTCTGTAGTAAAAATAAATAAAAGAAATTAGTAATAATAAATACATTTTTATTTGGACGGTGAGCTACTACTTTACATTTGTTTTAAATAAAATTTTATTTATTTTTACTACAGCATTTTTTTGTATATATATATATATTTATACACCTATAGGTACGTATAAACATGGAACCGTGAACTATTATTTAGATTTTTTCAAACAAAAATTATTCATGCTACATTAAAAAAGCTGATAAAAAGTAATAATTATAAACTTAGAACAAAATTCAGTAAGATCTTAATATTAAGTTGAAACTATATAAAAAAACAAAAAAACAAAACAAATTGGCCATTTCAGCCCTTGAAAGGACTTTGACCGAGCTTCTTATGATCAATTGTGTCGTGTGTGTTATTAAATGTTTGCACACAATTGACCGAGAACTGGACCTACATGTTTTATGCCGACTCCGAACGGCTCATGTTCTCAAGAAGCTTTACATGGCATTATTTACTCTCTGAGGTTTGCCATTGTCTGCAGAGAGGTGGTGACCGATCAGAAAAATTTTTATTGAAAAAACTTTTCGCCGCGGCTGGGGATCGAACCCGGGCTCCGAGCATGCTAAGCCACACACTTAACCTGCATGCCACGGTCACCACATGCAGGTTGAAACTATATAAAAAAAATTAAATACATGAAATTATTAAATGCTAAGTTGTACGCTTAACTGCAAAATACAAAGAAATTCAAACAAACTTTTAAATTGAATTAAAATTGAGAAATTAAAAAAAATGTTGCACACAAAAACAACATATATAGAATAATACCGTTACATTATGAATCGTAAATTAAAAATGTTAATTCAAAACGAATAAAAAAAATTAATGTTTTCAAATTTTGATTTCAATTTGGATGACTTAGCGCCTTAGATACTTTTAACTATAACCAACAAAACTTCGTATTTAAAAATGTATTTGAAACAACAAAGAACAAAATCATGTTCGATTCAGTTCATGAAAATTCCAGCCAAAAAAATTACATAAAGAATTTTCACACTAAAAACACTTCTCTTCACTTTTCCTGCCTTAAGGAGTTCGCTTAGGGGAATTTAATACAATAAGACAATTTAACGCTATAGAAAAGAAAATGGCCTGGAAACGTTGGTTCAGACCGAATGGACATGCATTTACGCTTTGTTGCTTTACATAAGTACTTTAAGATGCGACACATATCACATTAAATTAAAATCATAAAAACATTAAAACCAATTCATGAAAAGCCTTGGTTGGCTTTCGTTAGATGTACTTGTTTTTTATATAAACAGGAACCCGATGGATATTAGTTTGGGGACGCCTGGTTTTTGTTTATTTTAATTTCCGCTTTAAGCTGTTCTAGCTCTATTTGAATTTGTTTTACAGCAGCTTCAGAGCTTCGCGTTTTTAAAGTATGTGTATATATATGTATGTATATTAGGCCTGTGCGAGTTGCTTCGAATTCGAGTCGAGTCGAGTAGTGCAACTCGAATCGATTGTCGATTCGAGTAACTCGGTTATTCGAATAACTCGAAATTTCGAGTTACTCGAGTGAACTCGAAGAATTATCGAGTTACTCGAATCATTTTTTTGGCACGTTCTCAACTTCACTCTCAATAATACATACCCAGTAGCAATTAGGGTATAATAAGGATAAAAAGAGATAAAAGTAATGGAACATTCAAGACATGTACATGGTCTTTTTTGCATATTTTGGGTATGCATTCGGAAGAAAAACAAAAGTTATAGGCAAAAAACTTGATTTTTTGACCAAAAAAGGGGTTCAGGAGAATCAAAACCGCTCCTGGGGATTTCTCCAATTCCAAAAAATTATGCAATAATAGTTTTTAAGTCTGCCTCTAACTTTTGAGTCGGTGTCCGGATGACTTTTTTTTCTCCATAAAAAATCGATCCGGCTTAATATCGTTTCAATTTAATTATATAAATAATTCTTAACAATTTTTAATATATTTTTATTATTTAACCGCAATCTCATTATATCAATTTCTCAATCCTAGGGAGATATTATTTTAACGACTTAAACTCCAAAAACTTAAATTTTTATGCAATAAATTGTACTTATATTTCAAGCTGTTTTGGTTAGTGAAAATAGGGCAACAAATTTATACATCAAGGGTTATATAACAAAGGCCAAACGTTTAAACATTGTAAATGCAATTTTAAAAACTTTACAGAAGAAACAAAAAGCTCGATTACCCATCATTTTTATTGGTTTAAGGTCTCTATCCAGCTCTTAAGTAATTACTCAAGAAAAAGTTAGTTATATTTCTTTAGTGAGTAAAAGTATAAATTCACAAATTCGCTATTACTTTTTAATGAAAAAAGTAGCAAAACAGAAAAAATATTTCTTACGAGCTGGATTCTCTTTTAAGAAATTTTGACAAAAAAACAGATACTTTTTGATTACTTTTCAGTTTTTTGTATGAAAATATGCTTTACTTGGGAGCTGGAAACAGGCCTTTACGTTAAATTTTTTTTTATTTAAAGTGAAACAAAATGTAACAAATAATATGAATGGAAATTTGGAATGTTTTTTCCAAATATTTTTCAAAAAGTATGTTGAATGAATATAATAATAAGTAAAAGAATAATAAATGCAAGGATAACTCAGCCAAGAAACATTGAGGAAGTTAGTGTTTCGATTCATTAACGTATTTTCAACTGGGCATTTTCTCTATCTTCTCGGAACGACTTCATAAGAATGACTCAAAGAATGAAGAAGGGTTTCCATCTCTCTGGAAGTACTTATAATTTGTAAAGAGAATTTAGGTCGAGGCATCCGAGGACATTTTTTTTAGTCTGAGAATTATATTAAGTGAACCAGTCAAAAGAATGAGAGAGAAGTAGAGAGAAAAAGAAACAATACTAGGACATTTTTTTCATATGCACTGTATTATTATATTATGAGCATTATTTTCAAACTCTGCCATTGTAAAACTTTTATAAAATTGAACTTTTTTCAACATTTATCTGACACAACTTTGTTTGAAATGAGTTCTTTATCTCAAGTCAATGTTTTTCAAAATTACGGGAAAAGTTGAAGCATGAGTGAAATCCTGAATTTATTTCAATGTAAAAGAATAATGTTTCTAATGAAACATGGCAACTCTGTTCAAAAATAACCCAGCACAAATAACGTTATTCATTGGAAGAGTGGTCGAGTTTTTGAATTGTGTCTCGTCGAAGGCGGTCATGTTTTTTAAATAAAAAATAAAAAATATTTTTCTTGACGTCGAAAAAGAAAATTAATTCAAATTTGAAAAAAAAATACAATTAAAATCTACCCGAAAAATTTGTTTCCTGTTTTTTATTTTGCTTTTGCAAAAACAATTGAAGCAATTTGCCTAAAAAAGGAGGGCTTCGCAGCTCCTCTGGATTACTTGGAACCTGCACCATCTGTTTCTCCTGCGCTGAAGGGGGGATCCGCGGACTGGTGCTCCGCTGTTCTTCTTGCATATTTGCCACACACATCAACTTTTTCTTCCTCTGTGCAAATAAGAAGGCAATATGTCTTCTACCTCTGGAGGCGATAATTCCGTCAATCCATCGCAGTGTTTTGATTCTGAAAGTGCTGCCATGGATGATTTTAACCCTTCATCTGTTGCATCGCCTGAAACTATTGGAGATGCTGAAAGTCAACATATGTCTGGTGGAGTAAAACGTAGACGTATAGATGAGGAATTACAATTGGACCTCTCCAACTTGCATAAGGTATCCTTAAGCAACCAAAATAAATATTCCTTATTAGGTGATCTTGAAATTAAAAATAATAATATTAAATTCAATTCTAATTCAGATAACAGCAATTTTAATAAAAAAAAACTAAGACTAACATTGTAATGTCTGGGCGGAAAAGTCTTTGTCCTCCTATCTTTTTATACAATGTCAACATTAAAAACTTAGTTGATCAACTAAACACAATGAAACCAAAAATATTTTTTAAAATTGTAAACAAATCTATATTAAAAAGTAAACTTTATGTTGATAACGTTGAAATTCACACAGAATTAATGTCAATTCTTCGTGATAAAGGAGCTGATTCGTACTCTTATACGCCCAAGTGCTTGAAACAAATAAGTGTTATTTTAAGAGGTATGTGCTTTGGTTCTGTATCTGAGGAGATTAAGAATGCTTTGGATATTTCAATTCCATCAGTGGTTGCTAAAGTTTCCAAATTTATCACTCCATTTTCTATTAAAAATGGTAATGATACCGGTTTGTTTTTAGTTACTCTTCTTCCTGGGAAGAAGGCAAGTGACATAAATCATATAAGGTTCCTCTTGAGCCAATCAATTCAATGGGAAACCCCAAAAATCAAAGAGAAGGAAATTCAATGTAGACGATTCCAACATTGGGGTCATATTTCTCATAACTGCTGCAGAAAGTTCTGTTGTGTAAAATGTAATGTTGACCATGAACCTGGTCAAAGTTCAATTCCTAAAGATTCAGATACTCCGCCTTTTTGTGTAAATTGTAAGCAAACTGGACATCCTGCTAATTGGAGGGGCTGTTGTGCTTATAAGGACCATTTAGCTGCTAAAAAAAAAGCAAATTCTTGAAAGAAAAAAAATTGCGGCCAGAAATACTGTTGCAGTTGCATTAAATAAAGCGTCTTTAACTTTACCCAATAAAACATTCGCTAGTCTTTTCTCTACTCCTGATACTGCTCCGTCTATGATGTCTAATAAACCTACCATTATTGATGAACTTTTAAAACTTGCAAATTTTTTTAATATTCCTAATCCAAAAATTATAAAAAAATGTCTTTTGATGATGCCAAATCACAGTATCTTTCACTTTTATCTGAAATTAAAAACGTTTATGGTCCGTAATTCTCTTAACGTCCTTTTTTTTAATGTTAGATCGCTTGTTGATACTAGCAGAAAAATTGATCTAATTAAAACTATTTCCATTCATCATGTTGACTTAGCTTTCATTCAAGAAACTCATTTGAAAAATAAAATGGACACTCTTGAAAATAACAGTTTTATTCAAGATAACTCAAATTTGGGCGTTGGTATTTTGATTAAAAATTCTTTTTCTTTTTCTCCAGTTTTCATTTCTAGTATTTCTTTTCCACATGCTTTTATTGAAGTAGCTCTTCTTTCTGGTTCAACTTCTAATAAATTCCTTTTCGGTTCTATTTATTTCCCGTGTAATTTTCCTGCTTCCGGTATTTATGAAGGACTTTCTAAAATTTATTTATTTTCTAGAAATTTTGATGGAACAGTTATCGGATGTGATTCTTTTGACTCTTTTGAAAATCTGAATGGTAGACATCTTTCAAAATGGCTTCATGATTATTCACTTCATTTTTCTAGAATTTGTGGTGATTCTCCTTCATATCCTAATGGATCCTCTTTTTTAGACCATTTCTTAATATCTTCTAATCTAATTGACCCATTTAACATCAATTTTAAAATAACTAGTCTTCCTACCTTTTCAGATCACTTTCCGATTAAACTTATTTTAGATCTTCCAGATTTTGACTTTCAATAAAGAAGACCACGATTTTTTAATTGTTTTAAAGATACAAATTGGAATAACTTTAAAACTGATTTGAATATATCCCTTGCTTTAAACTTTCCTCCTGTTAATCGCAATCTAAATTGTGATGAAATTGACGAATTTATTGATTTTTTTACTTCTTCTGTTAACTCGATTTTGGATTTTCACACAAAGTGTATTGATCTCAAAGGTAAAAAATTCATTGTTTCAGATCAGGTTAAAAAATTATTCAAAATAAAATATGTTTGGCAAAAAGAACTAAAAAGGCTATTTCATAGAAATTCAAATAGATCGAATTCTGAATATAAATTACTTTCTAAACAAATACAATTACTCAAAATTCTAATTAAAGAACAAATCCAAATAGATCAATCTTCTGAATTTAATTCTAGGCTTCGAAAAATTAGACCTGTTCCAAATGCTTTTAAAGAAATTTTTGGTATTCTTGGAAATAAAAAGTTTATCTGTTGTAATGAAATTTCGGTTAATGATGTAACTATTACATCTGAAAATGAAATTCTAAATTCTTTTCATCAACACTTTAGTTCTATTTATACTGACAACTAATCTAGCAGATCTAATTCTTCCGAAATCAAAAACTCTGTTCAAAATTGTTCATCCAATTATCCAAACAATGTTTATTTTTTTGACGATAATTTCTCCTCTCTGAATAATAGTGATTCTTTTCGCTTTACAAATATAGAAGAGCTTTCCTTTATGATTAAAAATATAAATGGTAAAAAATCGTATGGTCTTGATCGAATTTCTAATTTTCTTATTAAAAAATTTTCTGTGGATGCTTTAAATTTTTTTATAATTATTTTTAATAATTGTTTAAACAGCGGCTATTTTCCAAATAGTTTGAAAATTGCAAAAATAATTCCAATTAAAAAAAAACCTAATATTTCTAACCTTAATAATTTTAGACCAATTTCTTTGCTTTCGAATCTTGGCAAGTTACTTAAACATGTCTTACGATTAAAAATGGACATTATGACTGATATTAATTAAATCCCCAACTATCAGTTTGGTTTTCAAAAGGGTCATTCGACTGTCCATGCATTGTTAAAATTTCATAATGATATAATTTGTAATCTGAGAAACCGTAAGTGTACAGTTGCGGTGTCCTTAGATATCTAAAAAGCTTTTGATAGAGCATATCATGATGGAATTCTATTAAAACTATTGAGATTAGATTTTGATCCTTTTATAATCAAAATGTTTCGCAGTTTCTTTAATGATCGGAAGTTTTGTGTTCAGATTAACGAAGGTGTCTCTCAACTGGGCGAAGTTAAAAGCAGTGTACCACAGGGCTCTGTGTTGGCGCCTCATTTATATAATATTTTCATTCATGATTTTCCGCATGAACTGGATGGCTCAAGAGGAATTTTATATGCTGACGACTCTCTGATTTACGCACACAATGAATCGCCTTTGAAAGCTCTTGATCTAGTTTCGAAGCACTTGGCTAAAGTTGATGAATTTTATAAGTATTGGGTATTACTATAAATACTTCTAAATCAGTGGCTCTCTGTCTGAGAAATACATCTGGGAAATGCAAAAACTATGTCTTTCCTGAAAGCAAACGTTTGAAAATTTTTTTGAATGGCGTTGAAATTCCTTTTAAGTCTAAATTTAAGTATTTGGGTGTTAATTTCAATATATTGGTTACATTTAATGATCATGCTAGATCAGTTTTCAAAAAAGCTTCATTTGTTAAAAACATGTTTTCTAAACTTTTTTATAGTAAATATCTAAAAAATGAAACTAAATTATTAATATATAAAGTTTGTCTTAATTTATGCATTTCCCATTTGGTTTTCTATTTCTCCAACCGTAGCCAAAAAATTCGAAATCTTTGAACGCAATGTTTTGAGACTCTGTGTCGGCAGAAACTACGAATCCTTCGTTAAACGTTTCTCGAATTATTTTATTTATAGTAAAGCTCAAATAAATCCTCTATGTAAATATGCTTTAACCTTACAAAATAAGTTTATTTTAAAGCTTCCTTTTCATGACAACTATATTTTAAATTATATCTTCGAGTATCAAAAATCTTTTAATGAAAAAGATTTTTCGGTTTGATTAATGAAAATATTCTTTTGGACACTGATTTTTCCGCAAATTTGCTTCCCTTTTTTTATATTAAAACACTCCCTGGCACTCATAGAGGCTGATTTAAGTAATTTATATAACGTAATTTAAAATCATAATTGTTATTGTTAAGCTTTGTTTCTTATTTCTACTTCTACTTTCTATCTATTAAACTTCTTTGATTCTAACATTTTATTGTCATTTATGCACAAAAATTACATAATTTTTAATTTTTTCATAATTTTGGTGTTAACATTATACTCCATATATTTTCTTATATTGGACAATTTGTTATTTTTAGGTTAAGTTTTATTTAAGTGTTATTTAGTCTGTAAGTCTATCTGAGTTTTCTCTCTAAGCCACAGCCTAAATGCTGGGAGCAAGCATTGTTTTTCCTTTAATTTTTTTGACTTTTATTGTTCTTGTGTTACTTTTTATGTGTTTGCATGCAGCATGTATCTATTTACTTGTGTTTTTAGAATAATACTTCTATAGTTCTAAGTGTTTCTATTGTTAGTGTGTAAGAAATCCATGTGTTTAAATTTTGAAGTCTCAATAAAAATTTACTTACTTTGAAGAGTGGTTTTTATGTTAACCTTGAACGCATTGCACTGTGTGTCAAATATGAATTTGCCAGTAGACAAATAAAATATATGTTCGATATATAAACATGTAATTTATTTTAATGGTAAATATTCTTATAAGCTTACAATGTTAACTTCAATATGGAAAAAATTCTGCACACATTTTTATGCTCTTTTTTTTTGTTGTTACATAGTACTTGAAAGATGTTTTACGTCTGTAAATCAATAGGTCTCTTTTCGTACGCAGTTCAAGTAAAGTTCGAGTAATAGAGAAATATTTGGTTATCTGTAAAAATGAGAAAATTTGTCAAAAAGTACGGAAACGGTTTCAGGTAAGTTTCAAGCACAACAGCTGTTTTCTGAATATAATAATATTTAATTGCTTTGTTTTTGTATTTAAAACACTTTCCTAAGCATTCATTTTGGTTATTTTAACTATTTTTATTAATTTGCTATCCAATTGCTTACATTTTTTTCACAACACAATTTCATATAATTTACTTTGACAATCAGCTGTTTGAAGGTCGATATTCGCGCTCGAAGAAATTTTTCAAGTAAAATGCGAGTAATATAGAGCGACAAAAAGTGACATTTTGCTTGTTCTTCGTTTCTCACGTGCTATAAAAATGTGTTGAGAAACGCATTCGAGTAACTTCAAGTTACTTGAAGTGAGTACGGAAACATACCGTAAATATATATATATATAATCTATGACATTTATAAATGTCAAATTTTAATTACAAGCACTTCATTGTGTGTGATAGTATATGATAGCTAAGCCATAAAATTTATTTTATTAATACAAAGAACTATTTGAAGTCATTGAAATGAAATGTACTCGATTAATTTGTAAATTGTTACACTGTAATCAGCTTTGGTTTATGTGTTTCAATATTGCAACCCACTAGGAAATGGAAACCTATTTCTAAAACATGCATATGGAAATTCAAGCAAAGGAAGTGGTTTAGGATTAAATAAAATAAAAATTTAATGATGTTATCAAAACGAACATAACATACCCAGAGGTTTCTTAAGCAAGGGAAGTGGTTAAGGATTACAAAAAATAAAAATTTAAAAATCTTATCATAAACGACCATAACATACACGGAGGTTTCTTGTATATATGGCATTTTTCTATAGAGCGTAAGCTAACTCTCTATGGACATTTTAGATCAGCATCTCACCATAATTCGATTTAGCCTTTTCCGTTCGTCTGTCTTTAATCATGATTACAGGCGAAGTTTAAAACTACCAAAAAAATTAAATTAGTTAAAGCTATTCGTTATAAGTTTCTATAAAAATCACGTTCGATAATGACACAAATCGGTTGCAGAGCACGCTTAACTCCCCTCCAAAACAGTAAAATATCTTCAAAATCTACAAAAAAAAAACTTCGAGTTACTCGAAAAACTCGAGTTACTCGAAAACACGAGTTATTCGAGCCGAGTTATTCGAAAATTTAACTACTCGCACAGGCCTACTTAAAATACAAAATCTGAACTGAAGGTAATGAGTTCAATAAAAGTTGTTATATTAACATTAGAAAAATACATTTTCTTCAATATATTAAACATTTAACAGTTAATTCGTTTTGATTTACATTATTAGAGTTTTAAGCACTTAAAGATCAATAACATGACAAATTTACTTCTCATCCATATAGTCACATATTGAACTCTCTTATACAACTATTTTTACTTTCTTATATTTAATACTATACTTAATACTCTTTACATTAATCTCTTTGATCTCTTGTTAATCTATTTTATTATAATTGTTATTTTTACTATCTTTAGTTATCTCTTACTTATTTTTACTAATTCTTAATCCTAATTCTCTTTTCTCTTAGCTTTTAACTGTAACCTTTATCTTAAGTTTCTAGCAATGTCAGTTAATTTGCAAGTTTTAGTTTTAAGACTGCTTTGAAGTGTTTTTAAGTTTTATAACTATAGAATTTTTACGTTTTCGATACGGCTCTCTTAGCGAAATTCGTACATGTTTTATACACTCAGATCCCAGCCCTTCTTTGCTAGTCCGTCAGCCCTCTCGTTACCATTAATAATCTGGTGGCCCAATAGTGAGTGAATCTGAGTTTTATGCAAAAATATATGGCGCAGAAAAAAAATCTTGTTGTTCCCAAATTTCCAAATAAATACACAGTATTTGGAAATTTTTTTTTTAAATTTATTATCAAAATTAGATAATATCATTGAATTTAACCAAAACATGCCAATGGATTTAAATGAAATATGGCCTATTTTATTTGTAACATATGTGTTTTTATAATTTTATGTTAAAAAAGAGCTATTTTGACGTTTCCGATTATAATACTCACGTTTTTGTAGCCATTTCGAATTATCAACGATTTTCAGAAATTGTCGACGATTTAAGCCGCGTTTCCATGTGATCTTATCTTATCTTATCTTATCCCATTTCAAAAACATTTGCTATAATGAGCGAGATGGATATAGATCATTTTCATTATAAAAGTTTGACATTTGGTCATATTTGTAAACAAAAAATAGATTTATTTATTTTTCAAAACTTTGAAATATGTTCTTTCTCAATTAATAAATAGTCGCATTTATAGGTTCAATATGATTTTTTATAAATTAATTACACGAAAAAATGCATTACATAAGCTGTTAATATGTAATATTTTGAAACTGAAAAAACATTTTTGCCATTGGTTATTGTAGAGTCTACAATGTAGACACAATTACGGTTGCAGAGGCACTTACAGCAGCAGCTATAGCAGACGTAGCTACACCGCTTATAACGGTTGGTGTGACAATGAATATCAGCGGCAGAAACAGCAGCAACAACCCCTATCGCTTCATTGGCAATTATGCCATCATGTATGCCAGCAGCAGCAGCTGTAGCTGTAGCATTTCTACAACCTCCACTTTGACTGCTATCGCTTCTCCGGCCACGTTTGGGTTGACTAGAGGTATATATGCCGCTGCTTGGAGTCACCAACGTGATGGCAGTGAGACATTTCCATATCCTCTTGCCTTCTTTTTCAGCATAAGCATGCAAGTCCTTGCTTTTTCTTTTATCTGCTGACGTTGCTGTGCCGTAGAAGCAACCAAGTATTCTGTTGGATCTTGTTGTTATTGCACGTAGTCATTGTTGACATGCGGATTAACTCAATTAACTGAATGACTCTCTGGACGTTTGCTGTTGTTGTAGGAGCTGCTGTTGTTTTTGTTTCTGTTGCGACTGCTGCTGATGTTGCTGTTCCTCAGAAACAACCACGTGGCGCATTGCCACGTTCATTAAGTGGATCACAGCCTTGTGCGCGTTTGCTGTTGACTGGCTGCTGCTGCGGCCACGTTAATGCTGCTTAACATGGGCGAGGAAGGTCCTTGACCACCACTAGCTTCTTGTAGTGGCGGTGTATCGTTGAGGTGGCAACTGTGGAACTGCAAATAGAGTGAATCAATTTCCTCAGGGTGACGACGACCTAGCAACCTAGTGGAAAAGGAATAGTTTAACTTTTGACTTGTAAAGGAATAGTTACAAACTTACTCTTTGCAATTTCAAGCTGTTGCTTGTCTGCCGATGATATTAAAATTTTTAGAAATGTCACATAAAATCTGAAATGCCATGCAGCTATAAACACGGTTGTAAAATATTATAGCATGTAATAGACTTTTATAGGAAAAGTTCAACTTCTTGAACTTTTTCTATCCTCTAGTATCTCATGAAATGACGGGGGATATCACATGCTATAAAAATAGAAAATGTATGCTTGTTTCACACTAACATTAGTCAATCCCATAAAATATGGCACGCATGCTCTTTCTTTCTTACTAAAAATGGGATAAGATAAGATAAGATAAGATCACATGGAAACGCGGCTTTAAGCAAAAAAATCTTTGCCGCAGGTATTTAGCTGTTTTCTTGCTTCTTTACAGGGTTGTAGTTTTTTAAGGAATTATCGCTGCTCACAGCGTTGCAAACCTTTTTTGAGGAGATTAGAAAGTAGATTAATTTTTAATCTCGTTCTGAAGGGATTAACTTTTATATGGCTAATCTCTTCAAATTCAACAAGATTAGCGAGTCTCCTCAAAAGACTTAATCTCGATTTAATCTCCATATGTAAACGTACTATTAATATTCTCATTCTCATTCTCATGTGTATCGTCGTGGGGTCAATACGCATTGTGTTTTCTTCATCAAGTTTTCGGTCTTTTTTAACAAAATAAACAAATAATTTAATAAATAATGCCGTGCATTTGCAAACAAAAAGTTGATCGCCATCAAGCAAAAATAAAATGTTTCTATTGTAACGAATATTTCCATTGCAAGTGCGTAAATATTCAGCCAAGTGATATCGAATTTATGGAAAAAAATAACTCTTCGTTTAAATGCAATGCCTGCTTGAGCGCACGTCGTTCTTCTATTCGCTCTCCACCAATTTCTACTGCTTGTGTTTTGGCGCCACCTGCTTCATCTTTGTGTTCTCCAAAAAATTTTGATGCTGCCGCCTCCCCTCTGACTGCCGCTGCTCGTACAACATCTTCTGCGGAGACAGCTTTGAACTCTCGTTCTATTCCATCGTTGCTGGGAACTAGTGCGAATGCGAAATATCAGTTGAGCCAGCAACCACAGCCGCTACAACAACAACATGTAAGTCAGTGGTCTGAACAAGTGCAAAAAGAAATGCAAACAATACAAATTACAACGCAGCCTACCGAGATTACGTTAGAAATGATTTATAATGAAATCGTATGTTTAAAAAATGCTAACGTAAATGCTATTGCGATGATACATTCACTACAGGATGAGAAAAGAATTCTCCAAGAAAAAGTTCACTTTCTACAGGAAGAAGTGAATTATCTGCAGCAACAAAATAGAGAAAAGTGCATCGAAATTGTTGGTGTTCCTGATGTTAATAATGCGAACGCTGTTGAGTGCGCTCTGAAAATATTCCGGGAAGGTTTAAATGTCAACGTAACACAGGAACAGATTGACGATTGTTACGTAAAACGCATTAACAAATCCAGGGGTTCCGCATCTTCTGATTCTATCAACATCTTATGTGTCATGCAATAACAATAGAGTTCAGCTACTACAGCTTTTTCGCACATTCTCAGCATTAATCTATTTGAAGCCACAATTCAGATTTCATTGAAATATTTCAATGTAATGAATTCCAGTGGCTCCAAACAAATCAATGTGGGAAAAATTTACCCACCACAGAATGGATTGGGCTCAGGGACAACACAGGACATAACAACTAACCATGCATACACAAACACAGATCTAATTACACAATAGCTTTCAATCTACTTTTGAGTTGACCTTTTGACAAACTAACATCAAAAAATGTACAGTTGTTTACAGAGGCACTCATGCGGTTCAAGGGAGCAGTAGCCATGTAATTTGTTCTACTAAATGGTAGATAAATTAAGTTGTTAGCATTTCTACTACTTCAACGGTTAGAGTTAAAGTTTACAAGAGAATGTAATTCCGGACAATCGAATACACCGGTTATGAGTTGGTGTAAATAGACGATATCCGCAGACTTCCTCCGTTCACTTAAAGATTGCATTTTTAAAAGTTTTAAACGATCCTCGTAAGGAGGAAGGTTCAAAAAATCAATCCCACCTAAGCCCCTAAGAGCAAACCGAACAAAACGTTTTTGGATTCTCTCTATACGTTCAACATGCACACTATAACTTGGGGACCAAACTTGACTTGCGTACTCCAAGTGAGGGCGCACTATTGCATAATACAACGTAGAAGTTGTAATCATGCTATTGAATTCTTTGGCCCAACGTTTTATAAATCCAAGCATTGAAGATGCTTTTTTACAAATGTAATCAATATGATTGTTGAATGATAGCTTAGAATCCATGCATATACCAAGGTCTTTGACGGCCTCAACACGACTTAAAGCAGTATCTTTAATATTGTAGTCAAAAATTAAATTATTCCTTCTGCGCGAAAAGGTCATAGTTTGGCATTTAACAGGATTTAGAAACATATTGTTTTTAAAGCACCAAACTTCAAAAGATTTCAAGTCAGCCTGGAGTAGGTTGGAGTCGTCTTTAGCATTTATTGTTCTGTATATTTTCATATCATCTGCATAAATTAACAGGTGAGAGTGTTTAATAATGTGGGTAACATCATTAATGGCTAAAATAAACAGAAGTGGACCTAAGTGACTGCCTTGCGAACACCTGATTCCGCAACAAATTCAGGAGACAAAACCCCTCGGAATCGTATTTGATAAGATCGTTCTGTCAAATACGATTTAATCCAGCTAACAAAATATTGTGGAAATCCCAATAACTTTAGTTTAAATAAAATTAAACTATGTGGTAATTTATCAAATGCTTTACTAAAGTCAGTGTAAATGCAGTCGACCTGGTTACCTGATTCAATTGTATTAAGGCAGAAAGATGTAAAATCGAGAAGGTTGGACACAGTGGATCTGCCATTAACAAAACCATGCTGACGAGTTGTTATGACTTCTCCACAGTATCTCTTAACCCGATCATACACCACTCTCTCAAAAAGTTTTGGAATCGATGATAGTTTAGCAATGGGCCTGTAATTAGTAACATCATTCCTGCAACCCTTTTTATAAATGGGGCTTATAAACGATTTTTTCCAAAATTGAGGAAAAAGGCCTTCATTTATAGATTTATTAAACAACAAAGAAAGTGGTTGACACAAAAAAGAACCGCATTGTTTTAACACAGCGGCAGGAATTCCATCAGGTCCAGCGCTAAAATCTTCATCTATCGATCCAATATAATTAAAAATATCCTCAGCGGTGAAGGATATAGATTCCAAAGAAACCTTGGGTGAAGAACTCATATAATCAAAATACCCAACATCAGGGTTAAAAGAATCGGAACAAAATGATTCTTTAAAAAGAGTAGCAAATAGGCCACAGATTATGACGGGATCATCAGTAAATCCGTCAAGAGTTTTAAATGATGAAGGGAATCCATCGGATTTCTTTTTTGTATTTATGAATCCCCAAAATTTCCTTGGATCAGATAAAATTCTCAGCTTAATATTGTCTAAGTATTCATTATATAACGTAGCTGAGCGATTTTCAAATTCCAGAAACAAACATTTGTAAGTTTCTAGGTCATTTGAGTCTAAGCTACAGACATATTTCTTCCATGCTCTGTTTCTGTTGTTGCGAAGTGTTTTTAATTCCTTTGTGTACCAGGGGTACGTCGAATTATTCGCAAATTTGAGGCTATATGGTACGGATTGAGAAAACATAGCAAAAAGTTCCAAATAAAAATAACTAATGGAACTATCAAGATTATTTTCATTTATGTATTCTAAAATTACATTGAGTTTACTATGAATCAAATTATTCAACTTCAAAAAGTCAGCTTTTTTAAAGTTGAATTCATAAACTTTGTCTATGGAATTTGAATTAACTATATTTTCTCTATCTGATTTGTACCAAATACTCAATGGTGGATGGTATTCATCAACAGTTGTAAGAGTATGGAAGGCCCTCTTAACAATGACATTGTTACTGTCTGTAGTTAAGACCAGGTCAAGAAGTCGATTAAGACTATTATAAATACAACTAACTTGTTGTAAGTCAGAACATATATTATCAACAAATATATGTTCTTGGCGGGTCTTCGAATTAGATACACATAAATATGTATCATCGTCAGAAGAATGCCATTTTAAGTCAGGCAAATTAAAATCGCCCAACAATAAAATGTCGTCATTAACGTCAAGTAAATTTATAATGTATTCTATGCAGTCTGCAAGGTTTGCATAGACGTCAGCACTGCTCTTTGGAGGAACATACGCATTAACAACATATACATTGCAATTACAATGTACAACCTTAACGCATATAAGTTCGATATTGAAAGAGCAGGGAATATCAATAAAGGAACTAACAAAGGAGTTCCTAACAGCTACTAAGACACCACCACCAACAGCAGAAGTATTGTCAGTGTGCCTGTCCTTTCTAAAAACTTGGAAACTATTGTCAAACAATTCCAAGTCTGTAATGCTTCCGTTCAGCCACGTCTCCGTTAACGCAACAATATCCTCAGAAAAATTCTGAGTTGACAAAAATATGTCATGCGTCTTAGAACGTAATCCCCTTACATTTTGATAGTAAAGGGATAGCCTATTTAGTTTTTTTGAGCCTGACGCACGGGTTTGTTGGACCTTCTAGACTTATTTTTAGGCTGAAACTCAGAAACGAGAATATTATTGCCCCACAAATTAGAGTTAAACAGTTGCATATTATTGCCCCACAAATTAGAGTTTAAAACAGTTGCAAACTCTTCAGCTGCAACTGTGAGAATGAAGGACGCGTGGGAGGGTTTGTTACCTATTTTTTTGCATGAACAGAATGCATTATGGCTTATTAAATTATTTTGTTTGACAAACGTCATAACATTTTCGGTAGTTAAAATTGGACTATTAGTCAATGGAGGAGTAATTGATGGCGACGCAGAAATAACTACATTATTCATTTCTAAAGGCATAGCTGAGGGCTGCATAGCTTGTTGGTTATTAAGAGACGCCTTGCGACGCTTGTTATTTTTATTTTTATTTTTATTTTTCCTCTTGTTTTTGGTTTTATTAAGGTCTTTGTTAGTTTGAGTCCCGGATGAAACTGTCTGAGACAGAGAAGGAATGGTATTTTCCGGAATATAAATCTCATCGTAGACGCTGGTATTGGGTGTGGCGTTAACTTCGCTGAAAAATGTTACAATTTCTCTGAAATTGTTATTCAACGAGTTAAGTCTTTCCCCAAACAGCTTTATTTTTGAATAAAGTTCATCTGGGGAAAGGGCCTTGCACGAAGCACAATACCAACGAAGACCTGATCTCGTTGATATTAAATCATCAAGACATGACTTGGAGATACCCGCGCAAGAAGAATGGAACATTTGCTCACAAGGCCCAGAACAATTGAACATGGGGTTCAGAATATTTTGGCTTTTGCAAAGCTCGTTTAGAGAACAAGCAGCCATATTATCTGAAGAAAAATAAACCATTACAAAAATAAACAATAAAACAAAAAACTATCAATATAAAAAAAAATAAATAAATGGTTTTAATTATTTTTTGTGAGCAAACGTGTTAAAAATTAAATAGCGCTTAATGGGTTAACAATTCACTTTAAACAGTTTAGAAGCAACAGCAACAGTATGCCTGTGCTCTAATATGTATATATAAATAAACAAATAACGCACAAAGAGGAATGCAAGAAAATAAAAAACAAGCAGCTAGCACAGAAGTCAAGTACGAAAATAATAAGTTAAACTAATTTATTAAAATGACAAAAGATGTAAAAATACAAACACTTACAGGTACCACATATAACATATACATATATTATTTTACAAAATTTCTTTAAACAACTCAACAATTTAAAACACAAATATTGCACAAACATTTAATGACTCTACGTCAACATCAACTGACACCGGCTGAAATAATTAATATAATGAAAAGTGTCAAATTTGCTACGCGTCTAAATAAAAAACTTGTTGTTACGAACAAATTTAAATGTAGAAGAAATTTAAACACTAAACTATTTAACTGCGAGCGCATTTCTAGTATTTTTATAAATGATTGTTTATCCTCTAAGACCAGATATTTATTTAATGAAGCTAAAAAATTGCGAAAAGAAAAAAATTTCAAATATTTATGGGTTACTAATGGTAAAATTTTATTGCGGAAGAAGGAGGTGATAATGTTATAGTAATTAATTCAGAAGAGGATTTTTGCAAAATAATTTAAAATAATTTTAATTTTTACTGCTTAAATTTTATTAGTTATTAAAATATGTTAAATGATAATATGTTTGATGTAAATCCTCAAGATAATCTTTTTTATGTTCCTTTTTATGTTCCTTTTTTATGTTTTATGAACCAACTAGAGTTTCAGATATCTCTTCTACATGTATTGATCATGTTTTTGTTAAGTTAAAGCGTTCTGTAAATATATCACTGTATAGTTCTGTGGCCAATTTGTATATATCTGATCACTGTATGACGTGCCTGTATTTTGGAAATGTTAAAAGACCTACTAACACTAAATCACAGCTTGATGAATTTTATAATAAAACTAACTTTGCATTATTAAATGAAAAGCTTAAATTTGAATCGTGGAATAATGTATATGTTGAACCTGATCCTTCTAAAGCGTACAGCAAGTTTTTAGATACTCTAAATCATCATGTTACTGTGTGTTCTGTAAAAGTTTGTAAACGTGCTTTGTTGAAAAGACTGAAACCTTGGATGTCGGTAGAGTTATTGAAAAAAATACGATTTAAAAATAAACTTTTTAAAAAATGTTCTAAGTACCCAAACAATTTGCATGCTAAAGCTAGTTACAAAAAACTTTGCAAAGAAATTTCTGGCCAAGTAGCTAAGAGTAAAACGGATTACTACGCAAATGAGTTCAATAAAATCAGTGGAAATTCTAAGAAAGAATGGCAACTTGTTAATAATTTATTAAGTAATTCTAATAGCAATGAACAAAGAGTAAGGTCTTTTGATGAAGGAATGAGTTCCTCTGAGTCTGTGGCTAAAGCTGAAGATTTTAACAGGTACTTTGCTGAAATTGGCAAAAATGTGCTTGCTGATGCTGGTGCTAACGACGATTCTTGTAAATGTTTAGATAAGGAACCTTCTCATCCAAACAGTGCATTTTTTGCACCTATCTCTTCTTTTGAACTATATAAAATAATTATGGCTCTTAAAAACACTAATTCATGTCCCGATGATGTTTTTTCTAATACATTCATCAAAAATATTGTTTTCAATATTGTCGATGTTCTATCCAAGATTTTCAACAAAAGCCTTGACTGTGGTGTTTTTCCTGATGAACTCAAAAAAGCTGTGGTAATTCCATTGTTTAAAAAGGGAGACAAAAGTATTTTCAATAATTACAGACCAATCTCATTATTGCCAGCTTTTTCGAAAATTTTTGAGAAAACAGTAAAAATCAGAATGTTAAATTTTTTAAAATCAACAAATTTTTTAAACAATTCGCAGTATGGCTTTAGAGAGGGTCTGTCTACTGAAGATGCTCTCTTGAAATTTTGTACTGATATATACAATGGCCAAAACAATAAAAAAGTATGTGCTGCCTTATTTGTAGATATCACTAAAGCGTTCGATACTGTTGATCATGTGATACTACTCAATAAATTATATAAATGTGGCTTTAGAGGATCTATTTACTCGTGGTTTCAGTCCTATCTATCAAATAGAAAGCAAAAAGTTAAAATAAATAATAATTTTAGCAGCTATATTACTATTGATGTTGGTGTTCCGCAGGGATCTGTTCTCGGACCTATTCTGTTTCTTATTTACATTAACTCTGTTTTTTGTCTTCCCTTTAAAAGTAAAGTCATAGCGTTCGCAGACGATATGGCTTGCACCTTTGCTAGTAATTCCGCTCTAAGCTTAACTTGTGATATAAACCATGATTTAGTACTACTTAGGCATTGGTTTTCATCGCATAAATTAGTTTTGAGTGATAAAACGAGTATGATGTACTTTAGTGTTTCAGGTAATGACCTATGCCTTTCCAATTTCACCTTTCATTGCACTGGTTGTAAGAAATTTTTAGTTGGAAATGATATATGCAGTTCTTTCAACCACTTAAAAACCTATGATGATTCTAGTCCTTGTTCCTCGAAATGTTTTTCTATTGATTGTGTTAAATCCTTTAAGTATCTTGGGTTATTATTGGATTGGAAACTATCATGGCTAGAGCATACTCTTGCTCTCAAAAGGTATCTTCTGGGTGCTATACATCTTAAAGTCGTTTTGCTCATCAAAATTGCTCACATGTATTTATTATGGTATTTTCCATTCAAAGCTACAATATGGAATTACATGCTGGGGAGGTACACATTCTTCTAAAGTTAATCCATTATTGTTCGCTCAAAAGCATGTCATTCGAATTATATGTCACAAGAAACGATTAGTAAGTAGCTTTCCGCTATTTAAAAAATTAAATGTTTTACCTATTAAACACTTATATTATTACAGAGTATTGAAAGAATATTTTGAAAAATCTAATTATATATTAAACAGAAGTTATACAAGCCATTACTTAAGAATAAATGCCCAAAATTACGCTAGAGTTCCTCCTCACAGGTTAAATCACTTTTTTTCATTTTACTCATGCACTGCTCCAAGACTTTTCAATATTCTACCTTATAATGTCCGCTGTATGTCTAATAATATTATTTTTCTAAAAAAAGTGAAATCATGGTTATTTAACTATAATTTTAATGATATTAATTACCTTATCTCCATTTCAATATAATATTATTCTTGTTTTATAAAATTTCTTTTTTTTTTCCCAGTTTGTATTAATTTTCTTTTGTTGTTGATAATTTAAATAAATTAAATGTCTAGCATAATCTGTTAAATTTGATGTAAATAAATGCTTAATTTCGATGTATCTAAATTTCGTTTAAGACCCCACTACATGTCTTATAAAACTTAAAATATTTGTAATGTATATTTCTGCATTCGCCACTTGTTTGTATTGAACAACAGAATGCAGTTTTTTGTTAATTAATTTTGTATTTTTGTATCTTTATGTTAGTTTTAAGATACATTGTTCAACATTTAATTAATTAATAATAATAATAATAAATAAATAATAATATAATATTTTGTGATGTCAAATTTTGAAAACTAGACAGACACAATATAATCGGTTTTTATTCAGGGTGGATTCGTGGAAGCACACAGCGTAAACTTATACGTCGTTCATTGAATACCATTTGAAAATTCTTCAACTTGGAATATTCTTTATTTACTTTCACGTTTGAAAATAAACTTTTTCTTATATGAAAAGGCACGGGTTTCAACAAAATTTTTGTTAACTTTATTGGACCGACGTCAATAAATGAGTGAATAAATATAAAAAGTTAAAGTATGTTGAGAGCGACAGGCACTGCTCACAAAGCCATCGATTCTATATAAACTAAAACAAACTTAACGAACACCTCTGTACAATGGTATAGTTACAAGGTGATCGCGACGTTTAAAAAATTTCCCGTTTTGCTTGGATCGTCAAAAATTTGCGAGCGAAAAAGAGGAACAGGCGATACGTGTCTGCGATTTCTGAAATTTCACCAATGAAGTGAATACCCTAATTGAAATTTTCGATTTCGGAATTTTCAGATATGAAGTGAGTACCCTTAATGCATAGATGCCAGTTTCGTGTGATAAATCACTTTTCGTGATTTTTTGAGGGCTGTGTGACAATGTGCGATTTCTGAAATGAAGCGAGTGATTTTTCACTCATGCGTGATTTTTTTAATCACTCACTTTATTGTTGAAGAGTGCGTTCAAGTAAATGCGAAAACACGTATATTAACGAACAAACCCAACACTGCAATTGAAATTTGCTAGCGCAGGTATAAAGTTTAAACGTTTAAAAAGTTAATATTAAGTTTATATTACAAATTCAAACAATTCAAATTATTTCCACTGATATATATTATATTGAACTACCAACAATTTTCATATCTTCTTAATTTTAATCTAGTAAATAAGATATTAATAAATTTTTAACAATAAGCTTTTGCTAATATTACCAAATAACAGAAAATATCTCATTATTTGTAAAATTTTATGGCATTAAATGCTCTTTTATGCTGTAAAATTGGAATTGCTTCTGAGTGATTTTCTGTTCTGTGTGTGATTTTTGCGTGATTTTCTGTTCTGTTTGTGTGATTTTGCGTGATTTTTTTTCTATGTGCGTGATTTTTTTGCTGTGAGTGTCACACGAGTGATTATTGCATATATGTTGTGTGATTTAGTGATTTCGAGTGTGAATTTTGGTTGGCATCTATGCCTTAATGTTGTCTTTGACTGTGACATCCCGTCTAGCATTGTTGGACGACATGTTGGTTAGTTTGAAATTAGATCTTCAATTTTGTCGGAAAATAATATTTCAAGAGATAAATCAAATTTTGTATTTAACTTCTAGAACAGGAAGTAGGCAGTTTATTCTTACAATAAATAACTAAATAAGCAAAATGCAAGGACTAGGATTGCAAAGCATTAAAAAGAACCCAGCTGTGAGCGTGTTAAATAAATTATGGTTTGTAAGAATTATGTAACTAGATTTTCTTCATTTTAAGCTAATACCTTTGTATGTGTGTGTTGCTGCTGGAGCTATTGGTGCAGTCTACTATATGGCTCGTTTGGCCACTAGGAACCCAGATGTAACATGGAATCGTAAAGCGAATCCCGAACCATGGCAGGAATATAAGGATAAGCAATATAAGGTTTTCTAAAATGGTCTTGCATGAATCAATATTAATTTGTATATTTCAGTTTTATTCTCCTATAAGGGACTACAGTAAAACAAAGAGTCTAGCACCAAATTATGAGGAATAAATAATGTTCTGAACTGTAATCTTACATAATAATATGCTGAAAAGGCTCAACGCTGGCGGCATAAACAGTTTCAAATTGGACAAGATATTCTTTTCACAATAAACTTATAAATATATTAAAAGTTGGTTAAATATTTACAAACAAAAACAAATTGGCCATTTCCAAGGCATATTAATCCATGATACAATAATTTTATAAGGTAGTCCAGACATTTGACGTCTTCTCCCAAAAATGAAAGTTCATACCCTTAGTTGACAATTATTACAAAAGAGAGACTTTGACGACATCACAGGCACTCAGTTGTACAAAAATCATACTATTCCGTAGTACAATTTAAAAAAATGTACTTGCGTTCACTACGTTTTATAATACTTTTTTATTACGAATAAAAAGATTAGACGTAGTCATGATTCAGTGCATTTGCCAGTATAGTTGAGGACTTGAGGAGTTGTACAGTTACGTACATTGAAAAGTTTTACAGCTTTGAAATAGTGATGCAACATTTAAATCCAAGTACTTCATTTGCGTTCATTTGCGTGGAATTCCGCTGGCAACATCCAGGGGCGGATCTGGAAAAAATCTTGGGGGGGGTAAATTGTCAAAGACACACATTTTCGATTTGATAAAATATTGTATTTTTAATAATAGACAAATTGTACTTTTTTGAATTGAAATTATTGGATTGCTTAAGAAGCATTTTTCCCAGACACATGCACGCACATTTCCGTATTTATTTATTTTTCCCCTTTTCTTGAATAATATCTTAGCGAAAAATAAATAAAAACTGAAAAAGGTCTATTTATTCAAGTCTTTCACATTTACTCCGTTTTTCTCCATCGGCTCGAGTTTTGAGTTATAGGCAAAACATGAAAATCAGTTCTTTTTCTTATAATTTTGCTAAATCGATTATATTGATCTACCTATTTGTATTACTATGAATAATTTCAACGAAGAAATACTAGACCTTTCAATTTTTGCACATTCAATAACAATATCTTTGGCAGTTTCGAAGATATCGACGTTCAAAGTCAAACAAATTTCACAATTTTACGTACGCTGCTCTTTTGAAACACTTGTATTTTTGATATTTTTCAACGAATTTACAAAAACTTTTGTTTACTTGGTAGAAAATATTTGGAATTTTAATAAACATTTTAGTTTTTAGTTTTTTTTATTATCTTGCATATTTTCAAAGAAATTGAAAGAACAAACAGTTTTCTTCGTTCAAATTTATTAAAATTCTCTCTACTTTTATATAAAAATCTTTTACGTACTTTTTGAAGTGAATTTTAATAAAATGAAATGTAAAAAACTGTTCGTTTTTTCAATTTCTTTGAAAATATGCAAGATAATAAAAAAACTAAAATGTTTATTAAAAATTCAGAGATTTTTTACCAAGTAAAAAAAGTTTTTGTAAATTCGTTGAAAAATATCAAAGATACAAGGGTTTCAAAAGAGCAGCCTACGAAAAATTGTGACATTTTTTCAACCTTGAACGTCGATATCTTCGAAACTGTCGAATATATTGTTATTGAATGTGCAAAAATTGAAAGGTCTAGTATTTCTTCATTGAATTTAAACATAGTAATACAAATAGGTAGATCAATATAATCGATTTAGTAAAATTATCAGAAAAAAACTGATTTTCATGTTTTGCCTATAACTCAAAAACTCGAGCTGATGGAGAAAAAAGGAGTCCATATTTGAAATCAACAACCAAAATGCATTCGGGCTAGTTTATCGAGATCTCTGCACTTTTTATAAAGCTTCATTTTGTAACTCTGTGTTATTAGATAATCATTTGATAGAGAAAAAATTATATGACAAAATCATCGCAAAATTATCAATAACTTCGTAAATATTTATTTTAAAATCCCAAGTATTTGCAATAATGCGAGTCCGTTCAATCGTTCTTGTTGCATAGTTGAACGTAACCATGTTTTTAATCGTCGCAGTGTAGAAAAACTTCGCTCAACTGTTGCTACACTGATAGGAAGCGTGGCAAAGATAGCAAACGTTTTAGAAATTAGTGCAAAAATGTCAATATTACAAAGAGTAAAAACGGTGTTGATATCAATAACCTTAGTTTCGCTCACCTATATACACTGCCAAATTTAAAGTTCATGAAATAATTGAATTTGAATAGTTCCTTACTAAAAGTGGACTAAACGTGGCAGTTTTATTTCATGAAAGTCGGTTGTGGTAATTTGGTTGGCTTGTTGCAATTATAATTACTAGTACCGCCTTGGGTCGAAAATCGACCAATTTTTGTTTGTTTATAAATAATATAGTTGTATAAAATAGTCGGTGCACTCCTTCTCCGCACTCTAATTCATTTAAAACAAGAATTATCAAAATCGGTTGAAAAACACGGGAGAAAATGTTTCCTAACTGGGGCCTTACTCTGTAACGCGATTCGAAAGTTAAATTGTTCGAATTCGGAATTATGATACTCTGCAAATCGATTTTCGAATTCAATATTTTGACGTATCTTCTGTTTCTTTAAACTTATTTTCGCATTTTTGGCGTTTAAAAGTCAGTAATACGAACTTTAACTGAATATTTGATGAAACGATAAGTTAAATCAATGTCACGAATGCAAAAGAGTAACACAGTGCGATTTAACTTTCGAATCGCATTTAATTTTCGAATCGCATAACTTTTCGATTCACGTTACAGAGTAAGGCCCCTGTTTTCCCTACGCCTATTTATATTAAGATGAAATTAAGGTAGGCTTGAAAAATTTCAGAATTTAAACAAACAATTTAGAATTAACTCAAACAAAAATAATTGTATGCAACAAATTATTTGCACAGTTGATACAATTTAAGCAACATTAACTTAACATCAATTCACTTCAAAACAGCCCAGTTATATAACATATATGACATAAGTATTACAGATGTATATAATATTTTCATAAGGACTATAGCAGAAATATTTCTAAAAAATAATTGAACTGATTATGAAATAATTGAAGTAAAAACAAGGTATTGGATTTTACATTGTTTGAACTTTCTTTTTTGAAAATTTATAAAGTGAAAACTGAAAGTAACAATGCACGTATTGTTTTTTATAGTAAAATTTGTTAGCACATAGATTGCAAAAAAGTTTGGCAGGTTTTCAGTAAAACTTAAGAAGAATAAAATATTTTAAGTGGTAACTCTTGTCTGCATTGTCAATATCTTAATTGCGCTCATTACAAATCAAAATCAATGTTACTTGCTCAATGATTTCATATAAAGGGCATATTTAAACTAATCGTTAATATTTTGCAAAAATATAATTACTATAAAGCAAACACTTACGCTGAGGTAGGGACTTCAAGTTCTTTTTAATTTTTGTTTGTAAGAAAATAACGCGTCTTTAAAGTTGATTGTTTAAAAAATGGCAGTAAATTTGAGTACTAGAACGAAATGTAACTTTATTTTCAGGCTCATTTTTAAAAAAAGGCGAAGTTACTACCTCGACGTAAGTGTTTGCTTTACATATAATTATATTTTGTTTTTTGCAGATGACTACAGATCGTGTTATTCTACAAGCAAAATGGTCCTACTCTTCTCGCATCGCTGCATAAAAACGGCACCTACACGCAAATGTCGTCACAAAACAAAAAACTTATATACTTTATATACATAAATAATTATTGAAATCAATAAAAAAACTAAAGTTTAACAATGTCTCTGACCATTTTTTGGAGTATTCTTTCAAAAACCGCCTTCAGAATCGCTTATGTATACATAAAAGTATCCTTAAACTGTGGGCACAATTATTTTCTCCAAATAAAGTATTAAAAAATAAATTATTAAAAAGTTCTTGGGGGGGGTAATTACCCCCTTTACCCCCCCTTGTATCCGCGCCTGGCAACATCCATTTATTTGTTACGTGAAAATTTAGGCAGATGTTGCGCAATATAGTACTAGATTTTCCGCAGCGAAGCATGGTACAGCTTTGTCGAAAAAGTTGTGAAATGTTCACGCTTTTTTCACAGCTGTCATTTTTCGTATGGAGATTTGAGCATACGAAACTATGCTCACGAAACTACACGAACAGAGTACTATGCTTAAGAGTTTAAGGGCCAGTTTCACCACCTACACTAAAGATAAACTTAAGTATAAGCACTGAAAATGCATTTCATTAACCATACTTAAGTTCAACTTAAGTATGAAAAATGCGTAACTAAAGTTATACTTAAGTCGTCGACAGCAAAAAGCTGATTATAGTTTCCAAAACAATTTTGAAATTGTGAAAATTTGCAAATTGCGCACGTAAAAGGCATATTAAAATCACACAATATTAATAACACAAAATTAGTAGCACAAAGAAAAAACCGCCAGTTATTTAATAACGAATTTCGCCAAATTGACAGTTAAAAAATATTTGAAAATTTATAACAAATTTTATGGCCGTAACAAACTTGATTAAGCAATGCGAACAGTTTTGTTTTCAATTACATCGAAAAAGTACATTTTAATCTAAAAAGACGCAACACAACCCTAAAAAAAACCAAGCCAACACAACCCTGCTTATCATTATTTTTTGAGAGAGAATATTTTTTGTTTACAAAAATTAAGGGTATGTCAAATATCTGGACTACCTTTCTCTAATTCTATCATGATATTAATCCAGGTACCATGATATAATAATTTTATTATATCATGAGTTATTATATCATGTTCAATCGCGGAATTCCCAAAAAATTTACGTTGCCATAACGTTAATTTTAACTAACAGGGGCCTTACTCTGTAACGTGAATCGAAAAGTTATGCGATTCGAAAATTAAATGCGATTCGAAAGTTAAATCGCACTGTGTTACTCTTTTGCATTCGTGACATTGATTTAACTTATCGTTTCATCAAATATTCAGTTAAAGTTCGTATTACTGACTTTTAAACGCCAAAAATGCGAAAATAAGTGTAAAGAAACAGAAGATACGTCAAAATATTGAATTCGAAAATCGATTTGCAGAGTATCATAATTCCGAATTCGAACAATTTAACTTTCGAAATCGCGTTACAGAGTAAGGCCCCAGCATACGTGGTTTGCAAGAACGTTATGCTGAAATCGCAATATTGCATTAGGACGGTCGTGCGCTGATCGTACTTTATATCGACATTGCATAAACTTTACGAGATGAGCTGTCAACGCACGACTTATAAATTAACAAAACTCAATGTTGCGCTGACAGATGGTGCGTCTGTAATTTTGGCGATGCCAAAAATGCCAACAAAAGTTGGTGTTACCTGTTTTGCCAACGCATATTTATACAAAGATAATTTGAAGAAAAATAATACAAAATTTCATTTTATAACTTAAATAGCATAAGTTATTAAAAAACATTACATAAAACATAAATTCCAGCGATAATAACATAAATCCCACGAAAATCTATCTTTGCCAGTGAAACCATAATGGCTAAATCGCAATACTGCGTTAGGTCGGTCGTGCGTTGACAGCTCGAGTAGAGATCAACGTGTTCTTATGGTGCAAATCTAAATTCGACCTCAAGCGTTGGTCGTACTTTATATCGTAAAACAAGAAGAAGAGATAAAATACGACCAAAGTACGATCTAACGAGATAAGTAGAAAAATGTTCTACTCAGTCGTGCGTTTGACATTTCTTCATATAGCAGAGTTGCATTTTCGTTGAAAGCGCTTAAAATGTGGGTGTTTTATGGTTTCACTGGCAAAGATAGATTTTCGTGGGATTTATATTATTATCGCTGGAATTTATGTTTTATATAATATTTTTTAATAACTCATGCTATTTAAGTAATCAAATGAAAATTTTGATAAAGTTAATCTATTTGAATTATTTTTCTTCAAAATATCTTTGTATAGATATGCGTTGGCGAAACTGGTAAGAACAACTTTTGTGGGCATTTTTGTATAGCTGCTTTTATTGGCATCGCCAAAATTACAGACGCACGATCTGTCAGCGCAACATTGAGTTTTGTTAATTTATAGGTCGTGCGTTCTGACAGCTCATCTCGTAAAGTTTATGCAACGTCGATATAAAGTACGATCGGCGCACGACCGACCTAACGCAATATTGCGATTTCAGCATAAAACACCCACATTTTAAACGCTTTCAACGAAAATGCAACTCTGCTATATGAAGAAATGTCAAACGCACGACCGAGTAGAACATTTTTCTACTTATCTCGTTAGATCGTACTTTGGTCGTATTTTATCTCTTCTTCTTGTTTTACGATATAAAGTACGACCAACGCTTGAGGTCGAATTTAGATTAACACCATAATGCTGAAATCGCAATACTGCGTTAGGTCGGTCGTGCGCCGATCGTACTTTATATCGACGTTGCATAAACTTTACGAGATAAACTGACAAAACGCACGACCTATTAATTTACAAAACTCAATGTTGCGCTGACAGATTGTGCGTCTGTAATTTTGGCGATGCCAATAAAAGCAGCTATACAAAAATGCCCACAAAAGTGGTTTTTCCTCCAATTCTAAATCTCGTAATTTCTATATAAATTTCTAAGATATCGAATAATACAAATAGATTATCTTTATCAAAATCTTAATTTGATTACTTTAATAGCATGAGTTATTAAAAAACATTATATAAAACATAAATTCCAGCGATAATAAAAGAAATCCCACGAAAATCTATCTTTGCCAGTGAAACCATAAAACACCCACATTTTAAGCGCTTTCAATGAAAATGCAACTCTGCTCTATGAAGAAATGTCAAACGCACGACCGAGTAGAACATTTTTCTACTTATCTCGTTAGATCGTACTTTGGTCGTATTTTATCTCTTCTTCTTGTTTTACGATATAAAGTACGACCAACGCTTGAGGTCGCATTTAGATTTGCACCATAAGAACACGTTGATCTCTACTCGAGCTGTCAACGCACGACCGACCTAACGCAGTATTGTGATTTAGCCATAAGAACACGCTGATCTCTACTCGAGCTGTCAACGCATGACCGACCTAAGAGCCCGAACAGAACCGTTCTGCGAACGGATTCGCCGTTCAGCAGAATACATGAAAATGTATGTAGTCGGCAAAAACGAATTCGCTGGGCGAATCCGCGACGGAAAAACGCCAGAATAGAATCTATTCTATTTTTGCTATGTCGGCTGGCGGTCCTCTCTCTGAGTAACATAAATGTTGCCATACTTTTGCTAAGAATTGGCTGTGTTTAATGTAATTTTTTTTAGTTTTTAGTATATTCGGACGTTTTGCTTTTTATGTGTGTGTTATATTTATGTGAATTCGCAATAATATACGATATAATTTTCTTCATAACGGATTTTGATGAAAACTTAATTGAATAAGTCAAAATTTTTTCATATATGTTAACCATGTTGTCCGTCTGTTGCACCCCTATATGTCAATTGTACTACTTCAGTGACAAAAAGCAACTCTGTTCCGACAACCGCCAGCCGCTCTTGTTGTAGACATGTTTCAGCTCAATTCGCCGAGAGAGGACCGCCAGCCGTCAGCCATTATTGCGATTTAGCCATTAGCACCATAAGAACACGTTGATCTCTAATCGGGCTGTCATCGCACGACAGACCTAACGCAGTATTGCGATTTAGCCATTAAGCCCTAACCAAAATAGACGATTTGCTCCGTAACGAGAGAAGACGAAAATGTTCGCTTGAATGCAATTCAATGTTGCCCACAATAAGCAAACGTAAACACATCGAAACTGAACGGAACGTTTTGACGAGACGTTTTGTTCCGTAAGAACCGAACTTTTAGCGTCTTAACTCGTCAGCAACAGCAGTAGCAGCATTCCCAAACGAGTTAACTGCCCTTAACGACAATTGTTAAGTGGTATTCCCAACACATATTTTAGCTAGATGTGTCCTTAATTTCGACAGTTCTCTAACTGTATGTACTTGCTGCTAGATTAACTACGAATATTTTGGAGCTGCTAAGTGTAAAAAACAACGTTAATACAATGGTACAATTTTCAGTGATAAAATCCAACTTATAAAAACAAAAAATAATATATGGCCTTCGAAGATTTTGCAATGGATGCAGCGTTGATGCAGGATGAAATATCGATGCGAGACAGAAAATCCAAATGTGTTTTACGTAGACACCTGCCGTGAATGCTTAATTCTACGGTGCTCTAAACACTGGACCGACACATTGCGTCGGCCAACGCCCCTTTGAGAGTTCAAAGGTACCAAATTAGCAAAATATTGTGATGACATGTCGCAACCCTTGGTTTGGGTGGAGGCCTATCTAACACCTATACCGTACTGTGGAGTACGGCGCCCGAGTTGAGAATGCAACTCACACACCGAGCTAGGTAGCTCTGCCCGCGATATGGGTAGTAAACCACAACCACCACGAAGCTCCCCGAAGGGCCAGCCCAACAAGTCAGCCTGGCAATGCCAGGGGCCGCTGACTTCCCGTGGTACCAGTTTTAAAGTCCTTGGTCAGACCTCGTAGTAAAGCTACTACCAGTTGAGCTCATCACAGCTCCGGACTGGTGACCAGAAAGAGTTCTTTATTCTGCCAGAATAAAACCTCAAAGATCCATCAAGTCGGATCTACGGACTAACAATCAGATGAAAAGTTTAAAAAAAAAAAACCAATCACCTGATACGGCGTCTTGTAAACACCTGACACGCGAAATTGTTTAACTTGTCAATTTGCTCACTAGATGCGAGCTCATTACTGACATTAAACTCTCCATTTGCTACTTGAACAATGCCCATGGAACCTAAATCTCGAATATCTTCGTGTTGAGGACATTCGCACAACACATGGGACCAATCCTCGAGAATTGATCCACAGTGGCAGCCTTCGGTTGCGCTGAGATTCCGCTTATGCAAAAATGCATTAAGAGAACCATGGCCAGTCAACAGGAAGCCCAGACTTAGGGAGAACCTAAAATCTGGACGACCTTCCACAAAAGTCACGTCATGTATAAACTGGTAGGTTACTCTACCATTCTGACTCTGACTCCATCTAAATTGCCATCTAGATGTAGCGCATAGTTTAAGCATAGCCTTTATCTCAATCGAGCTCAAATTCCTACCTAGCACGTCCGGAGCCCAATCAGGAGCCAACCAGGGCAAACCCCGACGAATTCGGTATGCAATGCTGGTTTGCATTACCACCAAATCCAAGGGCAATACCCCCATCAACACCTAAAGTGCATCCGTAGAGACCGTACGGCACACCGGCATACAACCAATCAAAATAACTGCATTGCTTATCTTACCTGTTCTTACATTCCTCCAAATTGTGACATATCAATTTACTTAAGACATATAAACGCCATCGAGCAAGTTCATAATATGTTAAAAAATAATGATGTTCTTATTGTGTTGGGCGATTTTAACCTACCCTTTGTGTCTTGGAATTCGACAGATGACTCTTCATTTCTTACACCTGTTTCCACAAGTAATTGGATAAATGATTTTTTAGATAAGTTATCTGACCTGTGTCTTCAACAAGTCAATAATACTTTTAATAAAAACCATAGAACGCTGGACCTTGTGTTTGTAGATAGATGCACTACTGTATATCTCAATCGATCAAACCCTGTATCATTTCCGGAAGATGAACATCATCCAACTCTTGAAATAACAGTTTTACTTGCTCATGAAAATGAAAATAAACTTACACCTGATAAGCGAAATACAAAAATATATAATTTCAAAACTACAGACTATGTTAAACTCAACACCTTACTCTCGCAGACTGACTGGTCACCGATTCTATCTATTAAACCACCGTATTCATATTATGACGTCGAAACCTCGGTACAGTTTTTTAATGATACTTTGCAAAGGTGCTTCTTATTGTGCGTCCCAACAAAGCAAATTAATTCTAAACCCTTAAGTCCACCCTGGCTAACAAGTGAACTTAAGTCACTAAAAAATTTAAAAAATCGATTATTTAAAAAATATAAAAAATCTGGTTCTAATACTGACTTTTCTTGTTATTCATCTTGTCGTTGCAGATACCAGCTATTAAATAAACAGTGTTATACTGCTTATATAGCCAACATCAAATCTCAATTTAATGATAATCCGAAACTCTTCTATATTTTTGTTAATTCAAAACGTAAGACTTCCAACTTTCCACCCCTTATGAGATTCAATCAAGAGGAATCGTCTTGTGACAATGTTATTTCCAACATGTTTGCAAGCTTCTTCAAATCAACTTACTCCAACATACCATTTAATATGTGTTCTGAGCATCCTTATTTACCTCCAGTTAGCTCTTTTGAAACTCCAGTAATAGACTCAATTATTGTTATGCATAACCTTCGTCAAGTTAAATGCTCTTTTTCGACTGGCCCTGATGAAATTCCGAGTTGCATTCTAAAGGAATGTGCTAGCAACCTGTGTGCTCCTCTATCATACATATTTAATATATCCTGCAAAGTGGACATTTTCCCATTATATGGAAAGATTCATATATTATACCCCTTCATAAATCCGGCTCTAAAATTGATGTCACTAACTACCGAGGCATCGCCAAATTAAGCGCAATCCCTAAATTATTTGAGAAAATCATAACTGAACAACTAACCCACTTCGTTTCATCTTCCATTTCTGTCACTCAGCATGGTTTTTTAAAGGGTAAATCAACTTCAACAAACCTTTTGGAGTTTACAACTCGTGTAATAAAAGGTTTCACTTTGGGAAAACAGACTGACGTTATTTATACGGACTTTAGCAAGGCTTTTGACAGTGTCAATCATAAACTTCTATTGAATAAACTTAAGCTAATTGGGTTGCCTGTAAAATTGCTAAATTGGATAGAATCTTATTTATCGCGACGTTTTCAAAAAGTTTTATATAAAAATTCTCTATCACAAAATATTATGGTTACATCTGGTGTTCCGCAAGTAAGTCATCTTGAACCGGTTTTATTCTTACTATTTATTAATGACCTTCCCTCGACAATTAAACATTGTGACGTCTTAATGTATGCTGACGATGTGAAACTTTTTCTTACCTACAAGTCACTCGACGAACAACACCTTTTACAATCTGATTTAAACAGACTAGTGGATTGGTGTAACTTCAACCTATTACACCTTAACTTAAAAAAATGCAATTCAATGACCTTCTCACGTAGAACTGCTCATAGCACAAATTACACTATAAATAACATCCATTTAGAAATTGTTCATAGTTTTGTTGATCTTGGTGTAATTATGGATCCAAAACTTCGCTTCAATCTCCACATAAATTTGACTGTAAATAAAGCTAGAGGTGTTCTTGGTTTCATTAAAAGATGGGCGAAAGAATTCAATGATGTCTTCACAACTAAATTACTATATATATCTCTCGTAAGACCTATTCTTGAATATGCTTCCGTAGTATGGAACCCTCAATATCACGTCCACATTGATGCAATAGAATCGGTTCAAAAACAGTTTTTACTTCTTGCTTTACGTCATCATCGTTGGAACCCAGATATTATTCTTCCTTCGTATGAAACCCGCCTTAAACAAATTTTACTGCCTTCCCTGAGAAGCAGAAGGATGGTGCTTAATGTCACCTTCCTATATAAATTACTTTGTGGTGAAATTGACTCCCAATATATTCTCTCATGTCTTAACTTTAACATCCCAAGAAGAGGATCTAGACATTTTGTGCTTTTTAAGTTGAGCCACTGCACTTCAAATTTTGCCCTTCATGACCCTTTACGATGTATGTGTAGTGATTTCAACAATAGCTACAGCTTAATTAATTTTTGTCATTCAGTGTATGCCTTGAAACGGAAATTGATTTTACATTTAAATAATTGATACATTTTAGAATTTTGTTTCAAACATTAACTCGGTTAATAATATTGTTATATTCTGTTAAAATGTTGGCTGAAGTAATTCCATATATTCGAGACCGTTTCAGTTGTTTTTTTTTCTTTATAATATTGCGTTTGATGAAGTAAACACCATCGAATACGATATGTATGCTTTAACTTGTTTGCTTTTAATCAAAAAATTTTAAAATTTTTCTTATTCAGTTGACTTATTAGTTACTTAGTTTGGTGCGCAAGAGTTTATCTCTTTTCCATGCAAGTTTATGCCTGCGTTGGCCCAAATACATATCCAATTAATAACATTAGCACGGTGTTCCAAAATTACAAAGTGACCCGTATATATATACACATATATGTTTGTACATATCGCTCATTTGGTGCAAGAACGGCATAACTCAAAATTTTCGATTTTGAGATAAATGCGTTTTAAGTGTTCAATTGACTATAGCTTTGATGAAAAATGAATAAATGTAAATATTTTGATATCATCTTGTAAATCAACTTATATTTAATATATCCGTATAGAACAAAGTAGAGTAAAAAATTTTTAATAATTGTTTATAGATGGAAAATTGTTTATACTTTGAGTTATGACGTTATTGCTGCTAAAGTTCATTGTTAGTAGTGTAGTAAACTAAAATGTGTCGTTCTTAATGCGAAAAAAGCTAGTTATAATCAGATGATTTTTTTCAACAAAACAGTCACAACAGAAAATATGCCAGTATATAAGAATTTTTACTACATAAAACACATTTTACCTTTCCACTTATAAAGGCACAACGCAAATTATGTCGCTCTTTCCGAAAACAAAACGATGTTCACACCTTAACGACTGTGGCGTAACTAACGATGTGTCGTTGTTGTGAGTAAAAGAAGAGCGAAACATAGGAAAAGAAATAACGGCATATACTCGTCTCACACGTTCTGTATACAAGATATCAAAATGAGTATTTTACACAAGATGTAACAAGATATTGCCAATATTTCCGTATTATTAACTCAAAAATCGCGAATTTTGAGTTATGCCGTTCTTGCACCAAATGAGCGATATTTACACGTATATATCTCCGTTATAATTGGAATTGGTTTGGTGTTTAAGAGTTTACTCTCTTTTCCACGTAGGATCTTGGGTTGGATAGTTGCCGCAAACTTACTAATATTCATATTATTTATAGTTACTTTGGTCTCTTCGTTTTAGAGTTTTATGTAAAGTTTACTACTTATTTGATGTTGTTTACTTTTTCAAATTCATAAATTCTTAATAAATTCGTGTTTCTGTATAAAATTTTTTAAGTTCCGCTGGAAAGCCAATTAATGTGCTTAGTGGAAATTCATACTTCGCCAACTGGTTGTGTGTTTTAGTACGTAGGTGCATTCTATCTTTCCGGTTAATCCGGAGTGTTGTAGAATGTAAGTCGTGCATGCGTATAGTACGGGCTATACGTATTCATGAGATTTCACACTCCCTTAGCGAATCCAAAAAAAAAAAAAAAAAAAAAAAAAAAAAATCACTCTCTGACATGAGAGTATCTTGCGGTAGCCAACAGCAGAACTGACTATGTCGCCCCACACAGGTGAACCATAAGTTGCACAAGCAACAAACAGCCCACCATACATGAGGCGGACAGCCCGCCTACTGAGTCCCCAGTCACTCCTCAATATCCTACGTACTCGCCCTACCGCAGTCAACAGACGCTCTCTTAACTTCTCAAGATGCACCAAGAAGTTCATCCTTTCTCTCATGTGGATTCCCAAGTACTTGACCTCAGTCAAATACCTGAGACCCACACCCTCCAAGCTGACAAAAGGAGGTCGACCGCGTGATAATTTGCCCTTGAGCAACATCATCACCGTCTTGTCCCTTGCCACACTAACCCCTACCTGTGCACCCCAAGCACTTATGGCAGCCATAACCTCACTTGCCTTGGTTTCAAGCTCAGCACGAGAACCACCTTCTACCAATACAAGGAGATCATCAGCATACGCACAGCACTTAGACAGATGTTCAAGCCGCCGCAATAGAGGATCCATCATGAGATTCCATATAAATGGACCACAGATATAACCCTGCGGACAGCCACGAACAACATCAATCCCTACCGTTTGGTTTACACCTATCACGCATGCTTTTCTACCCGAAAAATAGCTTTGCCAAAGCTTAATCTCCTGGCAACCCACCTCTCCTAGCCTGTCTATCACCTTTTCCCAGCTTAGATAGTCAAAAGCACCCATAAAATCAATAAATAACCCCAAAACATATTTGGAGCTACTCTCATTCACGGTACTTCTAACGTACAGCCAAGCATCTTCGACGCTCTTTCCCTTGCGGAAACCAAATTGCCTATCGCAAATTTGAGCACCCCCGCACTCCTGGAGCCGTTCCACCATGACCCTCTCCAGTACCTTTCCAAGCACCGGAAGGAGACTGATGCCCCGGTAGGACCTCGGATTGCTCCTCAGCCTATCAGGTGACTTCAGGAGCACAATAACCCGTGCTTGTTTCCATGCGTCAGGGAAGATGCCTTCGCTTAAGCACTTTCCATACAAGGCTTCCAGGTACTCAGGAATGACCTTCCAGATGGTCTTGCACATCTCGCCAGTCATACCATCAATACCCGGAGACTTTTTCCCCCTGAGTTGCGATATGCCATACTCTACTTCACCCATTCCCAATGCCGGGGGATCAACCACCTCTCTATGAAGAGAAGAGGCCTCACCATCCGTCCTCGGAAAAAATGAGTTCAGCAGAGCATGAACACAATCCGCCATTCTGTTAAAACAGTACCATTCTGGCTGATACCGTTAACATCAACAGAGCGACTCTGGCCACGACATATTTTATATGCCGTACACCACGGGTCATCTCTATTGCCCCGGACAAAATCCCTCCAATCCTGTTCTTTTATACGGACCAACAGTTCCTTGTACTCTGTTAAGCTTTCTCTGTACCTATCTCTAAGCTGAGACCACTGGCTATCTCCGGCCACCCTGGCCCTCTGGACTCTGATCCTGAGACGCCTGAGCAACCTTCTCATCAATGTGAGGTCACGCGTCCACCACTTCACCCTACTACGATTAATCTTGCGACACCTCGCAAGCAGAGTGTCGTTGACACGTTCAACCCACTCACCTAACAGAGCAATCTGTCGACTAGTGTCTAGGTTACGAAACACGTGAACCGGGACATCCGGTTCTGGAATCCGGTTTCTGGAATCCAGAAAGACCCGCATGTCTGAAGGTAAACCCCTTATGCAACCATTGGTGGCATAAGGTTCCTGAATCAGAGCAAAACAGCTCCCACTGTCTCTCAATAACGGGCCCAGATCACACATTGCTGCAAACGAACCCTGACAGTTGAGTTGCAATATTTTTGCACTCATTAGTGTCTGGCGTTCATCCGGGCTAGCATGGCACAGTGCTGCGGACATGCTTCTGACATCATCCGATGTTCAGAGGGCATGCCTTTAAATGCACAATTGCGGCAACTCAACGCGTTGTTGCAACGGCCCGCCTTGTGTCCACTCTGTCCACATCGAAGGCAGACGTCCTCTTTCAGTCTGCATTCGCTAATCCTGTGATCCAGGCTCAAGCAACGGAAACAGCCGAACCGAGGCTTGAAGCTCCTCACCAAGAAGGAGAACCACTTGACGTAGCAACGCCCGACATCCAAAAGGGCATTCATGGCTGCGCCACTGCCCTCCAAAATGACGTTCGACGCCACGCCAGAGCCAACTTTCCACGTAGGGCTCACCAGCTTCACGTTCTTTTTGAACTCATCATGACTCATTTTGTCCTTCAGGTTCAACTCGTAGAGATCCCACATGAATTCATCAAGGGTTATCTCAGAGTGAACACCCTGAACTACGACTCTGTCACTGAGTTTATTGTTCACGGCTACCTCCAAGCCAACTTCTCCGAACTTAGTGTTCTTCGAAATTTTGTTCAGCTCAGCAACCGAAGGGATTCGTATGAGCGCCCCACCACCACGAATCGGTTTCACCTCGTGGACTCTCACCCCCAATGTGGGTCCCTTCTTGGTGACCACCTCCTGAACCACCTCTTGTGGAGTCGCCTTGGCGTTTTTGCTCCTAACCACCAAGGACCACGTCTCCATCGGCTTCACCGGTTTTAAGGCCGGCAAGACCGGCTGAGCAACAGCCCTTGGGGCCAAAGCAGAAGGCCCCAAGACAGAGTTCCCCCTGACAAGGGCCCCCCGGTCGAGGAACCCACTGGCGAGGGCCCCACCAAAGCAGAACCCCCAGCCGCGAGACCCCCTGTCGAAGGACCCCCAGTCGACGGACCCCCGGGCAGAACCTCCCCCTTTTCGCATGGAGCCACTGCGTTCCCTTCACGACGGACAGACGGATCCTCCCCCGCGTCAACGGTCAGACGGACTAAATCCCCTGACTCGACCCCCGAGTTTTGGTAACGGGAGGGTTCCCGGTAGTACCAGAAGCCCCCTCGCCCCCTTTGCCCCTAACGAGCGAGGTCGACCGTGACCTCGCCGCCTTTGCCCTTGATGCCCGTCTTCTTCGCCTTGCCCCCTTTGCAAGACTCGGCCGACGCCTGGTCCTCACTCTCCTCACTAGCGGTGTGCCGAACCGGCGGCCTCTTCAGACCCTTGAGGGGTACCGCCTTGGGTGGCATCCCTCAATCAAACCTACTCTACTAGTTTAAAAACAGGCAGCACTTACCCGGTATCAGCGAAAAACCCACGTCGTTCAACACCTGCAAAAGGGATGAAACCCGGGATTACCACCGAGGACAGGTGGCAACGCGAGACAGTGCGTTGGAGTGGTCTCTTCTTCGAAGGGTAGACAATCTCTTTGATTTAGAAGAGTAAAAATTTATAAACTTATACCGCTTACCGCCTAATACTGCTTATAGTACTATTGAATTGATTCGCAACGAGTGAAGTCAGCTCCTGCCATTTTTTTTGAGGCTTCCAGCCGGCCATGCAATGAGGCAAACATTCCTTCGGCCAACCCATGATAGAATAATAAGGTAGGCTCATATTAATATGGCTGCTCAAATAACTTTTTTTACACAAACAATGCTGTAGTGCTATAAACGTCAAAAAAAAGGCAACAACAACAATTAGAACAACTCAAATTCGAACAGCTGATTTTGAGATCTAGCTCACTTCCTCTACAATAAGCACCTACCTTGTTATTCTAACATGGGCCAACCCTTTGTCTGTCTCAAAAAAGTTTAACATTATTTGGTGCCGCTCAGCTGTTGTCCGGCTTGCTTTTTTTATGCATTCATTGCTGCTGTTTTTTGTCTAATATTAACTCTTTCAGGTTTGGTGGTTAGTTATCTAACCACTAATTGTTGCTTGTTTAAAACTTGTTTTCGTGCCACCTATTGACAAATTATTAAACAATTACATTTTTAAAGACATCGTTGATCATTTGTTGCGAGACTTTGTCGCTAGGGTGCACTGGTTATATTTATATCTTTATTTAAACTCTTTTTTTTTATTTTTTTTTTAAAGATAAATAAACCTTAATCAAACTAAAAATGCAGTTGTTTTATTAATAAAATAATATATGTAAAACTGTGGCTGAAAGAGTTAAATTTCGTTCTTATTTAGTTGTCAAAAGGACAGTGCTGCCATATTTTCGATGTGTGTTAACGACGTTTGTAGCTTCTATTGTGAATGTTACGTTTCAAAAATTTTGTCGCTAAGTACTGTTTTGAGAATACAACATTCGTTATTGCAAACTAATTAATTTTTGGGAATGCCGCTACAGTGCAGAAAATTTATACATCAAGTTTTGTTGTATTTTTATCAATTAGTGCAAGAAAAAATATTTGAATGAATTAATAGCCATTGTTGGGGATGAACAAGGCATTTATATGCATTTGAAACAGTTGGCAGCTGACCAGAATACCCAACTAACAATTTTCCTTCCAATTTTAAACTTATAGTATGATTTAATGTTATAAACGTTGTATAGTGCTTCAATTTGGAAGAATTGCTGTTATAGCAGTGTTTACTGGTTCAGGGTTTATAGAAAAACTACATTCATATTGTATAATGATGTTATATTCATTGTATTAAATAACTATGAAGTGATTCTTCCTATAAACATCGCATAACAAAATTATACAATGTTAATGCCTTTGTACCTCTCAGTTCGAAGTTCGAAAACTGTTCGAAACGAATACAGAAATCGCCATGACACAAATTTTCTCTTTTTCGAACTTAGCTTGTCATTCAGAATATATAAAAAAAAAAATTATTTATATTTTATTAAAAAAAAAAAATTCTCTATGCGCCCGCAGCATTTGAACCATGGACCTTCATGTTCCAAGATGAAAACATTAGCACCCGACCTATTTTGACAAACTTCGAAATCTCATATAATTTCTAATATAAAAAGCGAGTTCACTGTCAATTGTAGTTTAAAAATGTATGTCAATCACAAGTAATGTAAACACAACTAATAAAAGTAGGGAGTTTTTACCATTTGGAATTTTAAATTCTGCATGTGTTTATAAGCCCACATATATTAAATTTTATATTTATAGATAAGAGTCACCTCCTGACAAGATATAGCACACTGTCGGTCGACAGGATTACAACCGTAATTTGTGACCTATCGACATCAAATTATAATTATTTCATAAAAATGCACTCTCAAAGAGCTGATGTTGCTTGTCTTTCGTATTAAAAATAAAACACTTTTCAAGAAATATTAAGGAAGGTAGAAGAAGTAGATAGCACTACGGTGTGGATGTGATAGACGTCAATCTACTTCTGCCACCTTCTTTAAATAAATCTTGACATTTTCTAGAGATCTTTTTGATATAATTACGTAGACACGTGTAGGAGCTATGCAAGAGCTGGCTGCGTGCTACCTTGAAAATGGTAAAAGGAATAACTAAGTTTATTTATTCCACAGAGATAATTTGGTAATATGAAAGCGTAAGACGAGGATTTATTTTTAAGAAAAACGTTAAAAATTGTAAAAAACAAACCTAAAAAATTATAAGCTCGATTCTGTTGGGTAATACTTAAATATTACTACCAAGAATGGGTACTTTAACTTCGGGCAAGCCGAAAATAAGTATTTATAATTTTTTTAATGTTAAAGTTTAATAAAAAATGTTTTTGAACCAGGAAATTATGTTTTACTTATTCGTATAACACAATAAAAATTTGAAAAATAACAGTTCACTTAATATGAAAAAAATTACCTAATAGTTAATAAATAATGAATTATAAATACTTAATAAAGAGTGAATAGTTAAACAAAAATTTCGCCCTTTTCTTATAAAAAAAATAAAAGAAGCATCACCTCAATACGACATTATTGAGATTTCGAATAAATGTCACATATAAATATTGAAGCTACCAATAGGCAGCGCAGTCGTTTTTAATTAAAAATTTTTTCAAAGTATTGAATATGAAAAAGTGGGCGAGAGGTTAATGTGTCGGACTGGCAACACGGAGGTACCAAGATCGAATTCGCTTCCAACACAATAAATAAATTTTTATAACGCAAAAAAATGTTAGGAAAAAAAAAGAGAAAGTCAACTTCAATTTGTCACATGAAAACAAAGAACAGAAAAACTGGAATAGAACATTTAAAAATTATTTTTTTTCGAATAACATTTTTTTTCGAACATTTATTTTGACATATTTGACACGGCTATAAAACTTCAATGTTTTCATGATATAAATATTCTCTAATGCCTTCTATAGCAACAAACACTGATATAAGACTGAAAAAAATGATATAAAGCTCATATAAAGTAATGATAAGAATATGTTCAACAGAATATAATTTTACTGATGTAGGGTTTAATACAAACAAAAAAAGTGCGCCTTTTTTGTCTTATACGATTATTATACAATGATTATATCCGTAATTGTTGTGTTTTAATATGTTGTTGAGAATGTTCTTAGGTGTTTTATAGGAGGAAAATTGTTACTTGGGTAGACAAGTTAAAGAACGTTTCATTTTGGGTTAAATCTCAAAACATACGTTACGACTCTACACGCTCGTCGAGTTGCAATCGGCTCGTTTCGTCTATTTTGGTTAGGGCTTTAGTCGTATTCCCAAAACAGTTAACGACACTTTAGTAAAAAAATAATTCACAATTGGCGTTTTCGTTCGTGTTAAGAGCAGAGTAATCTTCAGAGCCAGAGTACATAGATAACGCTTCGATAAGAATGCGCTCTGAGCACGTTCAAATTTCTTTTGATCAAAGCTCTCTGATATTCACTCTACGTGCTTGAGTGACGTCGATAGCGCTCTGTTTATGCTATGAGTGTATACAAAAACTCGATCAATCCACTCTTAATGCTCTGAACAAAATAAAGAACACGAAGAAGTGATTTGACAGTTTCTGCTTTGCTCTTAACAAATAAACGAAAACGCCAAATGAAAGCCACAAACAACGTTAAAATACATTGAAAATATGGCAGCACTGTTCATTTTGACAAGTAAATACAGAAAAAAAAGAATTTTATATTAAAACAACAAGTAAACAAAAAAAGGATAATGTAAACAAAAGATATATCCGGATATATCTGTTGAATAGCTAAAGCTTGATTTTTTTTCAGTAATAACAAAAGGGTTGTGTACGATTTCAGGGTCGCTGAACCGTACGGTTTTCATGGTCATTTGAAGTTAATTTTTTCATTTAAAATTCATGTATCGGTCTTGGCACTGCAACTTGAGTCAGCTAAAATATTACCTCTTTCGAGGCCTTGGTTTAGCACATTGCTCCCACCTGCAACTTTGGCACGGTAAACAAATGTATAACAGCAACAAAACTGCACTAAGCAGTCTGCTGAAATACTACCCCGTTAGCCAATGCATGCTAACATAAATTGCTGACATAGCTATTGCAGTTCCAAGACCGTATATTTGTCATTAAAATATATATGTAATTTTTTAAGATTGTTTATTTGTCATTAAAATATATATGTAATTTGTTTATTGTATTTTAATTTGTTTATTGTATTTTATATTATTGGGTTTTCGCCTATAAAAGGGTCGAAAGCTCATCAATAAATTCAGTTTTATTGTTACCAGTAAAAACTCCACATCCAGTGTTTCATTTTACAAGCAATCGGTTCAAGTGCCGTATTGTCACTCAAAAAAAAAAAAACAATAAGTCCAAGTTCATGTGCTTGGGACTTAAATCTAAAAGAAAATAATTGAAATAAAAATGCTTATTTCTACAGGTTGGCTGAAGAGAGGTTCCCCTCCATGCATAGAAGGAAAAAAGTGGTAGGAAATGGGATGAGCTTGCTTGACTCCTCAACTGTTTATGAGAAGCGGAAAATAGCGCAACTCAATGCAGGAAAATTGGCCAGTGGATACGCTGAACGTGATAGAGGAAGAGTCAACCCGAAAATAAACAACATTAATTTGCTGCAATAAATTTATATTAATAATATATATAACAAAACTTAAATAAAAAAAGATTATTTAAAGCTAAACAAAGAAACACCACTCAAAACTTGCTTAAAGTTATTGATTATCAGTTAACGGCGCCTAAGTAATCGTGGTTGTGCTTGTGTTACCACCAAAGGTAAATGGTTTTAAATTGAGTTTATTTAATTAATAGAAATTCATTAGGCAATAAAAATAAGTTTAACAAAAGTACATCAAAAGTACATTCTTTGTATGTAAATAAAAAAAAAGTAAAGAATAATTATGAATTAGAGATGGTAATTATAAAATCACTATTCTGGCAGGGATGCCAACACCTCCCTTTTTAAGTAGTGTCGTAGTCCTTAACGCTGCAGCTACACGTTCAAGAAATTGCTTTCAAGTTGATCACACATAGTGCTTGTCAAAATTCGTTCGAATTGACTGTGACGTAGGCTGTGCGCAACTTGATAGTCAATTTTATTTTCAAGATGCCATCGTCAAGGCAACAACTCAATTTATTTACAAAAACTGTGATCTGCTGTTTAACTTTACCGTCAAGTTGCCTCACGACTTGAAAAGAAAAATTGATATCAAGTTGGTTTTCAAGTTCGAAAAGTTTGAGTGTGTTAATAAAAAAGTGTGAATGTGTTGCAACTTGAAAGGCAACTTGATAGAAAAATTGAACGTGTAGAACCAAGTAAAGCAGACTGGCGGACGGATAGGTCTTCCAAGACGACCAGTTCGAATTGGCGACACTGCTGAAACCCCAGGTGGTTCAGAAGTTGGACTGCTAAAAACATCTTCCGACTCAGCGTCTCCAAGTGATGATGGTGCTGTAGAGTTTAACGCCGGCTGATCACGTTCACTTGACTCCAACTCAGCTGATTGATGTTGCTGATCTGCTGCTTCGTTTTGCGGAACGATGTCGAAATAATCGAGCAGCAAGTGCTGTGTTTGAAACGTTCCTGCCAGGCGATCGCGTATTTGATTTGTGTGTGATCGAATAAGTCTTGAATTATTGCAGGTATCGACAAATACATTGTAATTCACTGAACCAACCAAAGGAAAACTCCTGAACTCCAAAAGGCTTTTGCATTTTTATAGGTTCTGGCGAATACTATGTCACCAGGCTGATATAACCGCTTTTTTGCTCCATGAAGTCGGCTGAAATTTTGGTTTTGTTTTTGATTGATTGAGTGAAAATTACAATCTTTCGAAGGTTTGATTAGATCCAGCGTTGTCGTAATCTTTCTTCCAATAAATAGCTCTGCGGGCGATAATCCATTTGGTACGTTCCCATTTGGAGTAGATCTGTAGGTTTGTAAAAAAGTATGCAATTTGAAATATGTTGTTTCTTCCGTTTGAACTAACTCCGCCTAGTGGTGATGATGGTAAGCCACTAGCCTGTCCCAAGCCAGTGAAAAGGAGGAGGATTGTGTCATGCGTATTTGGACTACGGTTCAATTATGTATGGCACGTAAAAACATAGGTTGCCATGAACCCTGTTTTGAGCTGCAAAATCATGGAAGTGGGACATAAATTTGGTTATTGTACCTGCGTATCCGTAGCAAATGATATAAAACAAACTGTTAGCACGGGGATAGTCATTAAACCTGGTTTGGCGACTGACAAATACTGGCATGAATAAAAATCTTATATTCTTAATGGGTGTAAGAGAATAATGTGAGGGTGGTTTTCTCAATGGCTGAGATAAGCTCAGCCAATCCAGGATCAGACAAAGGATCCACTAACCTTTGTTAAATAAAAGACGCAGTTTTGATATACAATTCAGTTTGTTTTTATTTAAGTATTAATTCCTTATTACACTTATTTAGGTATTAATTCCTTATTATACTTATTTAAATCTCTGCAGCACACGATGGTAAAGCAGTTTCAGACAGTTGTGGGTGGTAATCGGTTCGGTAATCGACTGGTAATCAGGTGGCAGGCGGCTGGTGAGCAGATGGCTGTCAGTTTGGTAATCGGTGGATAACCAGATGGTAATCGGTTCGGTAATCGACTGGTAACTAGATGGTAATTGGCATGGTAATTGACTGGTAACCAGATGGTAATCGGTTCGGTAATCGGCTGGTGACCAGATGGTAATCTAGAAGTAGATTGTTCGTTAGTATAAGAATCCAATGTTTAGTATGTTCACTTGATAGACAGTAATTATATACAACGATGACTTTGCCATGCAGAGCAGAGGGCGGCAGAATGTCAGAGTGCCGAGCACAATCCGGCTAGGCTACTCTATATCGACTATATAGAAAGCCATGCAGAGCAGAGGGCGGCATAATGTATAACTAGAGTAATCAGCACAAACTGGCTGGTTAATCTAGTGGAGCGCAACCAAAATTTAGCGTAATCAGCACAATCTGGCTGTATTACGCTATTAGCAACGTAATCAGCACAATCTGGCTGTATTACATGCAGAGCAGAGGGCAGCAGAATGTCAGAGTGCCGAGCACAATCCGGCTAGGCTACTCTATATCGACTATATATAAAGCCATGCAGAGCAGAGGGCGGCAGAATGTATAACTACATTCTAACCAGCCAGTTTGTACTGATTACTCTAGTGGAGCGCAACCAAAATTAAGCGTAATCGGCACAATCGGGCCGGAAAATAATTAATTTTATATGGCGTTAATGGCGATCAAATTCTGAATTAAATGATTGAAAAGAGGTTTACTCAGTAGAAATCTTGGGTGCTGAGTGCCCTGAAACTGGTCGATAAATTTAATTGTATTCCTAAACCCATTGGACTTGAGAAAGCAACTCCTAATAGACATATCGGCCCTATGATCCTGCACATTGGCAAGTTCGATGGACGTGAGTCCTAAGAACGCGTCTGTTGAGAGTTGATTTCGATAGTCCATGACTCCTCGAAATGGGGCAAGTAGAATTATGAATCTACTATCACCAAGTAGTATTTCCGTTGCAGAGGTCTTGCAATGTCCATATGAAGCCGTTTCATTGGATCTTTTGTTAGAGGCCAGGATTGCAATGTTGTTTTAATAGGCGCTTTCACTACACTTGCGCAGGCTTGGCATTGTTTAACATGTTGAATAATGTCATCATCAATTCCGTTCCAGTAGACGTGACTTCGTGCTACTGCCATCATTCGCTCAAAGCCAGGGTGCCCATGATGTAACTGGCGTAGAACCCGAGTTCTAAAACATTTTGGAATTATGACGCGTTCCCCAAATAACATGCAACCTTTTACAATCGAAAGCGACTCTTTTCTGCGAAAGTAGGGCAACAACCGACCAACCGTTTTCAACATAGTTTTTTACTTCACGAAGAATTTTGCAACGGTTTGTAGCTGCTTGAATCATTTTCGATGTGATTGGAATTTCTTTGAAACTGTCTTCGAATCCTTTTTCGATGTCTTCTTCGAAATTTGTACAGGCGATTATGTACTCCTCATCAGATTTTGGATGTGTTGCGATGAGACGGGATAGCATGTCAACATAGCTAAAATCTTTTGTATTTACATACTTGATTTCAAAGTCGTACTGCATAAGAGTTAAAGCCCATCTCTGCAGTCTATTTGCTGTATATAGAGGAATGCCCTTTTTTGAGCCGAAAACGTACAATAGTGGCTTGTGGTCTGTTAGCAGCGTAATCTTACGACCATGAATGTAACGATGGAACTTTGTTACGGCAAATATTAAACCCAGTGCCTCCTTTTTGACTTGACTATATCCTTTTTCCACTGGTGTTAGTGATCTCGATGCGAGACCATGGTTTGACGCATCTGCTGCAACTCGTATTTGTAAATCTGGATCATAGTGTGTCAGTAATAAATCCGAAGAAAGTATTGATTTGAACTGATTGAATGATAGTTGACACTCCGGCGTCCACTCAAATTTAACATTTTTCTGCAGTAATTTATCCAATGGTGCACGAAGTTTTCGCATTTCCTTAACAAAATTTCCATAGTGGTTAACAGAACCCAAAAATGATCTGAGCTGACTGACATTCTGAGGCACAGGCAAATTTTAAATTTTTTCAATATTGGCTGGATCTGGACGCAATCCATAACGGTTTACAATTTTTTCCAAATATTTGATTTGATTGGATAAAAACGTGCATTTCACGATCTTAACCTTAAAACCATGTTTTTGCAGTCGTTCAAAAACCTGTTTAAGAGTGCTGATGTGACTTCGCTCATTTTTGCAGGCTATAATTATGTCGTCTATATATCCTGCTACATCTTACAACCCATTGAGAATCGTGTCGATTAGTTGTTGGAAAGTTCCTGGTTCGGTTTTTACTCCTGGTACTAACCGATTAAATGTATAGAGCCCCTTGTGAGTGTTTATTGTGAGAAGCTTTTTCGATTCATCATCCACTTGCACCTGAAGGTACGCGTCTGACAAGTTGCAGACAAGAGCTAGAAACGATGTGTGAGAAAACTCTTTTGTTTGATAACGTGGCAAAAATTTCTGCTGGGACTGGCAATGGATATTGATTTGGTTGAAGAGCCTCATTTAAACCTGTGGAGTAGTCCCCGCAGATTCGAATTTTTCCATTTGGCTTTGATGCAACGACTATAGGTGCTGCCCAGTCCGAAAAATCCACCGGTGTTATGATTGCGTGTTTTTCCAGCCGATTCAGTTCATTTTTAATTTTTGATAGTGCTTTGAAAGGAACCGGCCGCTTTGGTCTAAATACTGGCTTAGTATTTTCTTTCAAGTGGAGCTTCACGTTTATAGGCTTGCACACTCCTGGATCATCTGAAAACAATTTTGAAAACTGGCATATCATGTTGTTGATTTCTCGTTTCGTTTCATATTATGGCAAATTGTGTTCAATGGCATTTCCCAAAGTTTGAACTCATCACACAAATCTATTCCTAAAATGTTAAAATCGTTAACGCTAGAAACATAAATTTTTGTTGAACAAACTTCCCCGTTTAGATCCACATCGCACTGGAAATGTGCGATTAGTTCGATGCCATGCTTTGATGCACTATGCGCTTTAAGCTTATTAGCTTGCACTGGAACACCAGGCTTGCCTAATTTCTCCAAATTATTCTGCGAGATGATTGTGATGTCGGATGCTGTATCTATTTGCAAGCGAAGGGGATGGCAATGGTTTCCTCTTTGCCATGTATATGCGTAATAATGATGGTTGTGAAACGTCTTTTTGCTGTGAATTCCACTTTATTTACTTCTGCGACTTTTTTTTGTTTTGCTGTGTCTGATGCCGTGGTGTTTTCCTCTGAAAACACTCTGAAAACATGAGCAGTAGCCCTCCTTATGCCCGACCTTGTTACATTTATAACATTTCTGTGACGCATAAGGACAATTTCGTGCGAAATGCATTTGACCACAACCCCAGCATGGTGTTTTTGGTTTCAGACTAAATTCACTTTAGGGATGTCGGAAAAACATCGATACATCGAAAATATCGATGTTTTGCTTCGATGCATCGAAAAATGTTCACTCGATGTTTGAAAAGCCGATGCATCGATGTTTTTTAAATATCGAAAACTGACATCACTAGTACAGCGAACCGCTATTTATAATTTTCAATTGTTAAAAAAAATAAAGCGAGCATTCACAAGTTTTCTTATTTTAACTCTCTCTCTCTGTAAATCAAATTGAGAATAGATTTTTAAAATATAGATTTATAAAAACCCTAAAAATTTAGGGACAGTTTTTGAGGACTTAAAAATGTAAGTTTTTATGATTTTTGTGGTTTAACGTTAACGGTTTTGACGTGATTCGATAGTCCATTAGAAACATAAATAGCTCAAGTATAGTAATTAATTTGAAATTATGTTCAATTTTGCTAATAACATATTTTGTTGTTTAGTAAAATCTTAAAAATCGTCTACAAATCGATGCATCGATGTATGCCCTTCAATGCATCGAAAGATATCGATGTACATTTCGATTCATCGAATCACAGAAAAACATCGATGTATTTTTCCCAATGACATCCCTAATTCACTTTGACTTTCAGCATGCTTTGACTCTGAACTTTTGTTTTTCCACTTGTTTTGTTTCTTTATTGCCTTGACATCGGGAAAACTGCAACTTGCATTTCCTACTGAACCTTTTCCTATCATTGCTGTATCATGCTTTAAGTTTATTGTACGTTGAGCCTCATTAACTAGTTTTTCGAGATCAATTGATTCTGTGTTGATGATTCCAACTTCGACAGCAGGCGTGCGCGAATGTCCACATCTGCTGTTGCCTGCAATCCACATACGATAACTAGACACTTGAATTGATCAGAGTTGAGCTCACTGAGTTTAAAATTTTCACACGGCCTATTAACTTTTGCTGCATATGAAAAGTAGTCCTCCGACGATGATTTTGCCGTTTTTAAACAACGGTAGCGGCTATTGAATAAAGATTCCTGCAAACCGAAAATTGTATTAAACATTTTCACAGTGTCTGCAAAAGGACTGTCTTTAGTTTGTCATCCAGCTTTTTGCCATCTTCGTTGAAAGTATCTTCGTATCGCGCGAACCATGTCTCGAATGTGACATTTCGCTCGGGATCGAAACGAAATTCTGTCATATTGTTTGCCAAGGATTCCATGGTGAACTCCATTCCATGCTTGGATGTAGATTCTCTAACATTTTCTGCTACAAGACGAGTGCTTGCTGCTGGTTTACTAGCAATTCTATTAATTTTTGCATTTCCGTCATTTAATAATATTTTAGATGAAACAAACTATAATCCTCGTCGCCAAATTGTTACCACCAAATGTAAATGGTTTTAAATTGAGTTTATTTAATTAATAGAAATTCATAAGGCAATAAAAATAATTTTAACAAAAGTACATCAAGTTCTTTGTATGTATATCAAAAAAGAAAAGTAAAGAATAATTATGAATTAAAGATGGTAATTTTAAAATCACTATTCTGGCGGGGCTGCCAACAGCTTGCAACAAACATCTTTAACGAACAGTCAAAGTAAAGCAAAGACAAATAAGTGTAAGTGTAGTTAAGAGCCAGTTAACAATATTCAAAAGTATCTTTAACGCGTTTGGGAATTCAACTACAGGTACTATAATAAGAAAATACTGAATGGGAGTATAATGTTAAAATCAGAAATGACAATGAGCAATGTTGCTTTTTTACCAAAAACAAAATAAAAGAGGAGTTTTAAATACAAATGATTTACATCTAATTTGAAGAGTTTAAAATTGTTTGTTTAAATATAAGTACATATATAAAAATATAAAATTTTATTAACCCTATGGCAATTTATATGCTTATAACTGAAAATTTTTATTGATTTTATTTAAGGTTGCCATCATACTGACGTCGTTGAAATCAGAACAAATTACATATCTGATATATAACTTAATTTGTATATATCTCTTTTAAATTTTTAAGATCTTAAAAATAGAGATAAAGGAATCTTTTCAAAATTAAAACAATAATTTTAAAGCCGTAATTTTTTATTTCCCAATATTTTTTGTTTAATTTTTTGTTTTTGTAATCTTTTATAACAACTTTTTATTCTGAAAAAATAAACTATAAAAAATGCATTCTGCATTTAAAGAATAATTTTTTTACTTCTATTGGTAAATCTATTCCACAACACTTATTTACTAATATTTTATTAGGTGTGCCAATCACACAACAGAAGATCTTCCAAAACATGTTGGTGCGTGAACTTGAGAACAAATTCTGGCAGATATGTAAGTGAACGTAAAATTCTGACCAAGCTAATATGCAAGGCCAGAAATCTGCTCAAGCAGAAAAGACCATCCTCCCAAACTTGCCTGCTGTCTACGATGTCATCTTGGAAGATGTTGTGAAATTGTTGGCACACGTATTGGTTTCAAGTTGAACGGTACTCAGCTGATTTAGGTGCATTTAGACAAGAACTAGCCTACCAAAATGGAACACAAAGTTGCCGCCTTTACATCGGTCTACAAGAAATTTACTGGCTCTGTTGCTTCCTTTCACATACAACTTCTGAAAGTTTCTATTCTTTCTGTTCTAAAATTCAGACATGGTTTTTATACAATAAAAATGAACCGTAAAAAAATGTATATATACAAACAGATTTGGCTATAACGCTGCGATTTTATTAGAAAACATCAAAGACAAATTCTATAATAAACTCATATTTATGTATATAAAGAACTGGCTTTTTTGATAGAGCGAGAGTTTGAGAGATGCCGCTATTAATGGAGTCCTTAAATGGAAAAATATTTAATAAAACAGCATAAAATAAACATAAGAGTGCGTACCGTTACACTAAGGATATCATATCCTCCGGAATATTGAAATAAGAAAATTGTTTCTTACATGCATGCTTGCATTACTCCTTTCTGGCCATGTAGCATTTAAGGAGTCACAGAGTCACCTCACGGCTCCACTTCCGAGAGTATTTTTTACTGTGTATTTTTTAATGCTAGAAAATATAAGAATTAAATTATTTTTTATTTACAAAATTGTCGTATAAGTTTTATGATATCTTACCACTCATTTTTGGCCATTTCGGTGCACTTAGAATGTATTATTTATAGTTTCCTTTGTTTACATTGTGATTGTGTTTTTTTTTTTTATGTGACATAAACATGGTTGTTTACCAACAAATGCTGCCAGTAAACAACGTAAAGTATAATATTTTTGATCTGATAATAATGTTTCTATCGGCGCTTATAAGCTATGCGGCTAAAATTATCTTGCCTTAGCTAAGCAATTTTTGATATAAAAAAATTATTTTAAGCCTATATAGGGATGCCAAAAAACGCACCTATTGTAATTCTTGCAAATGACAATTTCTTTGTCGTTGAATTTCGATTCCATTTGTTTGATTTTTTTAAGAATTCAGACGATGGCATTTTAAACCGCCGTGGGACACTTCATCTACCCACGTAAAAGAGCAGTCTGTGCTAAGAGCTTCATATTTTTTAAGATTAAATATCCAGATATATATTCTAAGGCATCCTCATGGCGTTCGTCAATCTCGTCGTCATTTGTAGTATTTTCTATTCCAATAGAAAGTTTTCCTCCTCGGTATACTGCTCGCCTTCTCAATGACGTCATTGAGTGCATCGATTGAATTTTGACCGATGGAAGACGTTTCTACCTGAAGCTAATTTGTACAATTTTCTTCAACATTTCCGGTTGCATTCAAATATTCTGTATTTCATGCGAAGTACACTCAAAAAAATACAGCAGTAAAATTCACTACACAAAGTGTATTCAGTTCACGATTAGCTTCTATAGCAAACGGTCGTGCGCGCTCTCGATTTGTTAAACAGCGAAGACTAATCAGCTAACAGTTTAGGTACACACAGCTGTGTGTTCATTATTTTTATTTTCTCTTTTCTTCTCTCGCGTGCTTTTGCCGTTTTAAGGCAATTTTCTTTGATAAATTTAATTTATAAACTATGGCCCCAGGGGCCAAGTCGAAATCTCGACTCAAAACTTCTAACCGGAGTCCAATTAAAAGACGTGCACCGCTCGCGCCGGCAATAACAAATGCAAACACTAACTCTATGCTTAGTTACAACAAATTCAGCTTACTTGCTGATCACAATCCCATGGACACCCAAGTGGAACATTCATCGGATCCAGTAAATAATGGGGTAAAACCCCCTCCCATCGTTGCAGACTCATCGGTTCCAATGCATGACATACAATCATTATGTGGTAAGGAATGCATATACAAACGAACTTCTATTGGTACAAAAATTTTTCCCCCGACTCTCGTTAAATACGAATCCTGTAAAAAGGTCCTCAAAGAAAATAAGATTGAATTTCACTCCTTCAGCTCCAAGGAAGATCGATTATATACAACGTTTTTATATGGCCTTCCAAAAATTAACACTGAAGACATCATTTCAGAACTTAAAGATTACAACCTTATTGCAAAGTCAGTTGCTGAGGTTATCACTAAACTCAGCTCCAATAACAATGCAATCTATAAGGTTCAGTTTTCACGCAAAACATTCAACCCATCAGCATTATCTAATATAAAAACAATTAATAGCACAATAATTTCTTGGAAGAAATTCAAACCAAAGAGTATCAAAAAACCAACTCAGTGCTGGAATTGTTTAATGTACGGTCATGGTGGAGAAAACTGCCACAGAAGCTCAGCTTGTATGATTTGTGCAGACTTGCATCATACCAACAATTGCCCTTTAAGCAAGACAGACAAGAAACCGGTTAGCTTCGCTTGCTTTAATTGCAAAAAAAATGGCAGGCAGAGAACTGATCACTCGGCAAATGATGTAAACTGCCCCCTGCGCGCTCTCTATTTAGAGACTAGGAAAAGAGCAACTAGTAAAGTTCAAAATAGAACAGTGTTTAGCCAACAAAACCCATTTGCGCTAAATATTGACGAATTTCCATGCATCTCTAATCCAGCTATAAATAGCACAAGAATTGACAACGGCATTTCATATGCTGCACAACTGAAACAAAACAATAATCTTTTTAGCGTTGATGAATTATTTGAAATTTTTTCGTCTTTAGAAAATCTTCGCAAATGTACAACAAAAACTCAGCAAATGCAGGTGATCATGTTATTATTAAAGCATGCGTATGACTTGTAATATCACGGGCAAAATGAAAATATTGCACTGGAATGCCAATGGCATTACAAACTATTGTAATTTAAAACAATTTGAATATTTTATTGAGAGCAATAATATTGATATTGCTTCCTTGAATGAAACCTTTCTTAAAGAGTCCCACAAACCATATTTTAGCAATTACTACTTATATCGTAATGACAGATCACATCGAAATGGTGGCGGTGTCGCGCTGCTCGTCCGAAAATTAATAAAACATAAATTACTCCCACTAACAAAAACTAAATGGTTAGAAAATTTATCAGTTGAAATTATTATAAATCGACGGCCTATTATTATAACAACCGCATACTCATCAAAATACACATCGGATTTTTCCAACGACATCATAAAATTAACTTCCGTCAACAGTGAGTTCATATTACTAGGAGACCTGAATGCTAAGCACCGATCCTGGAATTGCGTTTCCAATAATTCTGCCGGTATTTCCCTAAGCAATTTACACCAATTACACAACTTTTTCATTTACTACCCTCACGGTCCGACCTGTTTTCCCCACCAACAAAATAGAAATCCTTCCACGATAGATCTAGTTCTGAGCAATTCATGCCATAACCTGCAACTGTCAACTTCACAAATTGGACTCCCGTCTGACCACCTCCCTGTCATATGTACAGTGCAATGCTCATCCGTTGATACAATTTACCTGGAACAATACAATTACAAATTCACAAACTGGAACGTATTCCATAACTACATAAACAGAAAGATACCAAACACTGTAAGCTTGTTTGACTCTAAAAGTGCTATTGATAATGAATTGAATAATCTTAAAAAAATCATCTTACAAGCTAATGACATATCAACCCCTAAAACAGTTTACAGAAACAACTTTTTTCTACCAAATAAAATATCTCAACTTATTGAAGTTAAACGGAAATTCAGCAAACGACATATAAGGGCACCTGACTCTTTCCAAGCCTGCTTCTTTAAGCAATGCTCAAAATATTTCACCAAAATCATTAACAGGAAAATATATGCAGAGAAGAATAGACAGTGGTCTGAGCTTTTAACGAACTTGAAGCCGGGTGACAAAAAGTTTTGGAAAATAAGCCGCAGCTTAAGAGGAAAGAAGAAAAACAACATACCTTACCTAGCAGTTGGTAATAATAAAATTATAACTGACTGTGAGAAAGCTGAACTTTTGGCTAAAACTTTTGCGTCTTCAAACACATTAACTTCGAGTTACCATCACTCTTTTGATAATAAGGTAAATAAAGTAGTCTCCGACTTTAAAAGTGGCCAAGTGGATTATAATATAAGATATGCTTCATTTACTGAAATAGCAGCCATTATATCTTCCCTTAAATCTTCAAAATCCCCGGGATTTGATAATATCCCTAACTTGCTACTTAAAAATCTTCCTGAAAAGGCAGTTAACCTTCTGCTTACAATTTTCAATAGCTGCTTTCTGATGAACTATTTTCCAAATGCTTTTAAGGACGCTAAAGTTATTGCAGTCCACAAACCATCAAAGCCGTTGCATGACCCAAACAGCTACCGGCCAATTAGCTTATTAAGCAACGTCGGAAAACTATTTGAAAAACTCATTCATAATAGGTTAGAAGAATTCACATCTGATAACAATGTCATTGCTAGTACACACTTTGGGTTCAAAAAGGAACACAGCACAATTCATCAAATCAACCGAATAGTGAACAAAGTTTTGTCCAACAAGCGTTCTAGACACTCCACTGGCTTAGTGTTGCTTGACATTGAAAAAGCATTTGACACTGTTTGGCACAACGGACTACTCTACAAACTTCTCAAAGCGAATACCCCTTCGTATTTGTGCAGAATCATTGCTGATTTTATAGATAACAGAACATTCGCAGTATCTGTAAACAATCAAAAGTCTTCCCATTACGATCTTAAGGCAGGCCTCCCCCAAGGATCCGTGTTGTCTCCATTGCTTTACTCGATATACACATCAGACTTCAAACCATCGAAATTTTTAGAAGCAGCCTACTACGCTGATGACACAGCCCTCTTAACTTCAAGTAAACTAACAACGACCCTAATGAAGAAAATGGAAAAGGGATTCGCCAAATGCAACAAATATTTTAAAAAATGGAAAATACAAATAAATATTAATAAAACTCAGGCGGTTGTTTTTCCATTCAACAAGTCTCCAAAAAGGTTAGCTGTTCGACAACTTAATTTAGACAACAACTATATAGACGTTAAAAATGATGTTAAATATCTTGGTGTCATCCTCGACAAAAAACTGAACTACCAGAGACATATTGATTATACCTGCCAAAAAGCAATTAAATCTTTCAGATCCCTTTGGCCTTTCCTAAACAGGAAATCATTACTCAATCACATTAATAAGGATTTACTTTACAAATGTGTGATAAGACCGATTCTATCCTACGCCTCCCCTATTTGGTACAAAGCAGCCAGGTGCCATTTAAAAAAGATGCAGATCATTCAAAATAAATGTTTGAAAATGATAAACAGAAGACATTGGAGATACTCAACGCGGGATCTGCACGAGGAGACAGGATACGAGACTCTCATCGATTTTATAAATAAAATAAATTCAAATTATTTAAATAAAAATGCATATTCATCTTACGCCTTGATAAGAGAATGCTCTATTGTATATTAGTAGCTTTAAACAAACAGACAATCACCAAACAAGAAATTTGACTATTTGTGATTATTCTACAGAATAATTATTTAATATTCAAATAGTTTCTATTAATGTTTGAAATCTCTTTTAAATTATATCTCATATAGAGGATTTCCCCTTTTTACCTCTAAATTTTCTTTTACTTGTATTATAATTAATCGCACTTCTTCTGTACATTGTAAACACTGTAATCAATTGTTGAAATATCTTAATTGATAAAAACTCATTATCTGTTATTTATTATTTACTTTTGTATTATTTGCAATTATGGATGAATAAAATTGAATTGAATTGAATACACAAAGTGTATTTGTTTAGTCAATATGTAGTTTTATTTATATTCAAACTCAATAGTAGTTATTCGATAACTTTTTACTAAATTTATACTTAAATAATTAAAACTACACGTTGTAGTTATAGGTAGTAAGTATTTGTTCACATGTATTTATTTGTAAATACAAAAATATTGAAGAATTTTTTTTACAGCAGTCTTTTTTCATTAATTTTTTTTTCAATATAAAAATTATACATAAATAAAAAATATTTGAAAATAAAACTGCCACCCTGGACTGGCTGCACGCGATGCTGGTAAGTAAAGAATATAATAGCGGTTTTCACGATCTGGAGTTTATGGTCTTGTATTCTGTATTTTTGATAAGTTTGATATTTGTAGTAAATTTGACAATTGTACACAAACAAAACATTAACATTTTCCAATTACTATAAATACTAAATTTACAATGGTGGAACCCTATTGTAAATTTTGCATAGTATTTGTGTATTTGACAAACAGCTGACTTGACGGTCTATGGCAGCACTGCATTGTAGGAGTGCTCACAATCTGTAGCAAATTCTTTTTAATTTACTAAAAATACTACAAAAACTCGAGATAGTGAATACCGCTAATGTTTGTTATTATGATGCTAATTTAATTCCACTTCTAGCGGACGGTGAAACTTTTGAGACGGCGGACTTTGGATAATGTGAAGATTTCTCTCTTGTGCTAATATTTTCGGGCTTTCGTCTCCTTCCTCAACAATAAGAAAAAAGCCAAGAGAAGTCATCACACTATCGGCACATGAAAAAGAAAATTAACTCATTGAATCCTACTGGAAATCCCATGCTCTTCCAACAGAAGGGCGAAGATATTAAGATATTGTAATGTTCGTGTTTATTATGCGAGACAAATTTGAAGTTTAAGTTTATGGGAGTCTTAAACGCGAATATTAATTTTTATCATAAGGCCCTGCCTATGGGTTTTTGCCGGCGTTTTAAACGCCACTGGCTCTAATTAAAAAAAATAACTCTGAGCAGATGAATGCTCTGAAGGTTTTTAATAAAAGAGCTGATGGAAGCTCTAGTGAAAGAAAACCAAGCTGATGGAAGCTCAAGTCTTAATTAGTTTATTTCTAAATTTGGTCCTCCTTATAAAGGATTTTGTACAGCTGTTTTCTTATGTAAATAATAACAATATTTCTTATACATTACTTAAATGAGTAAAACTAGTGTTTTGAGTGAAACTTAACTTAAACATTAAAGTGTAAAAGAGATGATAAAAGTGCAAGCGAATAAATAATATAAAGTGAACAAAGTGCGCAAATATTAATATAAACAAAATAAGTATAAGTAATTATGTGCGTGTTAAATAGTGCGATAGTGCAAGTGGTTATAGGGTACTCTCCAATATATTTCTGTGCCATTTAATACTATATCTTTAATATGTTGTAAACATTGTTTGTAGTAAATATAATGACGCCATTATGTTATGATGTTGCTAATAAACCTACAGAAAAAAATTTTTAAAAAGAACATTGATTTTTTTTGTACAATGTAGCAAAAATTACTGCATAAGTACACTCAAAAAAATACTGTAGTAAAATTTACTGCAAAACGTGTATTTATTTCATAAATATGTAGTTTTATTTATTTTTAAATACAAATGTAGTTGTTCAATAACTTTTTACTGCATTTACACTTGAATAATTAATACTACACGATGTAGTTATACGTAGTAAGTATTTGTTCGGATGTATTTCTTGTGAATACAAACTTGAATTTTTAAAAGAAACCCAATCAACCATTTAGAAACAGTGCTTGGATTAAGCTTACATGCAATACAAAAAGCAAGCCTTATCCAAGCACGCTTGAAAAACATTTGCCCGGGTAATAAATTTCCAAGTTGCTTTGTATAACTATTGCGTAAAACACAAAAAGCAAGTGATGTACAATAATACTTGGAAAGGCTTGCATCAAGTAAGTGTTTTGCAATCATACTTAGATAACGCTGACAACGGTAATAGTTTCACAACTGTTCAAAGTTGTGATGCTCTCATATATACATACATTTTCATTTTGTTCGCTCAGCAGCCATAAGGCTAACGGCAAGCTGTTAGAGTGTCCGACTCATATGCGGTGGTTCGCGCGTTCGATCCCTGGGGTAGCAAACACAAAAATTTTTTAAGGCATGTAATTTTTCATATAAATATATGCTTCAATTTTAACAAACAAAAATAAAAAATTAATAAAAATAAAAATGTTCCGGTTGGGAATTGAACCTTGGATGTCCAAATCACAACAAATCAAATAACCAGTGGCTTACCAACTGAGCCACGGAATAAAAATTTTTCGCGAGTGCTAATTGATTTGTTGAATGTAGCACACTTGGATAACGCTTATTAAAACACTTATATCCAATTGTAAAAACAACACTTGGATTAAGCTTGAAGTAAGGAATATTATTCCAAGGGTTCACTTTCGCTTATCCTATAATTGCATGTAAGCGTTCTACAATAGTAAATGAAAGCGTTATCCAAGCTTGAGGCTTACGCTTGTAAGCTTGTTTAAAGCTTATTCCAAGCTTGTTTGGCCGATTGGGAAGAAGTAGCAATCTTTGCCTTTGATTTTATATTTTTATTTTTGAAAATTAAAAATCAAAACAAAACAAAATTGAAAAGATTTCGACCTGCTGGTAAGTAATCAGTATTTAATTTATTTATTTCTTTCTAATGTACTTCTTCTTACAGTGGATATTGTTGCATTGAGCACTGTTGTGCTAACTATTCTACAGGCCGTGTTCATAGTGGAAGCTGAAGACTTCAGACTCAAGCTGTTCTGCACTGTTCTGACTGTTTTGCAAGCGCTATCATAAAGCTTTTTCGAGCTGTTGCGTGATTGTGGTCGCAGGGAGTTGTTTATGCTTTTGTTTTTTAATAATCTTACATGAAATATAAAATATAATATAGATGTTTGCATAATATATTACAATAAAAAATAAATCACTTATTTTTAATCTTATTTCAATGTAGAAATATTACTGCACATGTAGTTAAAATTACTACATATGTAGTAAAAATTAATTTTGAATACTGCAAAAAATAAATTTGATTTTTAATTTTCCTTAAATACTTATATAGTAAAATATACTACATTTGTAGTAAAATTAATTGCAATAAACAATTTTTATTTTCTGTAGTAAAAATAAATAATTTAATTTAGTAAAAATAAATACATTTTTATTTGGTCGGTGAACTACTACTTTACATTTGTTTTAAATACATTTTTATTTATTTTTACTACAGTATTTTTTTGGGTGTAGAAAAAATTTATTTGAAATTATTTAAAAGAACTGCGAATCGTTTAGGATATACAAATGAAAAAACATTTGTTTTTAATGTAAATGTATTTGTTTTATAAATTTAAAATTATGTGGTTAAAATAAATAACCTAATTCAGTATTAATAAATACATTTTTATTTGGACGGTGAGTTACTAATTAGTAACTGTGTAAAAATTACACTGTGTGTAATTTTTTAAGTCACGGCAAAATAACCATATACGGACACCACTACGTGATAAAAGACTAAAAAAAAAAGACCCGTGTCTCCCAATTTTCCCCAAAGTCATGCACTTTTTGTTTTATGGGCCACGCCTACCTCCCATACAACACAAATAATGAAAACTCTATAAAGAGGCTAATATCAAAGTTACAAAACTGAAACTCGGTATTTATGTGTTTTATGTCAAAACTTAAGTGTGTTAGAAAAATGGGCGTTATCCACCCACTTACACGCCCACCTCCCATACAACCCCAAAATTTAAAACTCTATAAAGAGACTAATATTAAAGTAACAAAACTGAAACTCGGTATTTGTGTGTTCTATGTCAAAACTTAGGTGTGTTAGAAAAATGGGTGTTATCCATCCAATAACACTCCCACCTCCCATACAACCCCAAAATTGAAAACTCTATAAAGAGACTAATATTAAAGTTACAAAACTGAAACTCGGTATTTGTGTGTTATATGTCAAAACTTAGGTGTGTTAGAAAAATGGGTGTTATCCACCCACTAACACTCCCACCTCCCATACAACCCCAAAATTGAAAACTCTATAAAGAGACTAATATTTATGCTTCAGTTAAACATAACTACTTTAACAGGATTATATTAAAAAAACTATAAACTAGTAAGGTATATCTTCGACTTGGCCGAAGTTAAAATACCCCCACGACTGATTCTTAAGGGTTAAATAATCTTAAATTAGAGAGCTTTTTGTATGAGATTTTAGAAAATTTTGTTAGTTTTATGTGTCTAAAATACAAACATATCAAATTGTTTTTCTGAAGCATAAATATAAGCCTTTTTATAAAATATTAAATTTTGGGGTTGTATAGGAGGTGGGCGTGTTAGTGGGTGGATGACGCCCATTTTTCTAACACACCTAAGTTTTGACATAAACCACATAAATACCGAGTTTCAGTTTTGTAACTTTGATATTAGTCTCTTTATAGAGTTTTCAATTTTGGGGTTGTATGGGAGGTGGGAGTGTTAGTGGGTGGATAACACCCATTTTTCTAACACACCTAAGTTTTGACATATAACACACAAATACCGAGTTTCAGTTTTGTAACTTTAATATTAGTCTCTTTATAGAGTTTTCAATTTTGGGGTTGTATGGGAGGTGGGAGTGTTAGTGGGTGGATAACACCCATTTTTCTAACACACCTAAGTTTTGACATAGAACACACAAATACCGAGTTTCAGTTTTGTTACTTTAATATTAGTCTCTTTATAGAGTTTTAAATTTTGGGGTTGTATGGGAGGTGGGCGTGTAAGTGGGTGGATATGCCAATTTTTCTAACACACTTAAGTTTTGACATAGAACACACAAATACCGAGTTTCAGTTTTGTAACTTTGATATTAGCCTCTTTATAGAGTTTTATTATTTGTGTTGTATGGGAGGTAGGCGTGGCCCATAAAACAAAAAGTGCATGACTTTGGGGAAAATTGGGAGAAACTGGTCTTTTTTTTTTAGTCTTTTATCACGTAGTGGTATCCGTATATGGTTATTTTTTTTGGTGTTGCACTGTGTAATTTGTGGCCTTTTTGCCAATCCTTTCAAGGAATCTTTTTGTTCAGATTCATTTAAGCCTGATGAAGGTTACTTTGACTACATGAGCTCTTCACCCAGGGTCTCTTTGGAATCTATATCCTTTACCTCTGAGGATATTTTAAAATATATTGGGAAAATCAATGAGGATTTTGGTTCTGGACCTGATAAAATTCCTGCCGCAGTGTTAACTCAATGCGGATCCGTTTTGTGTCAACCACTTTCTTTATTATTTAATAAATCAATTACAGAAAGTTATTTTCCAATTTTTTGGAAAAAATCATTTATAAGTCCTATATATAAAAAAGGTTGCAGGAATGATGTTAATAATTATAGGCCCATCGCTAAGCTTTCGTCTATTCCCAAACTTTTTGAGCGAATTGTGTACGATCGTGTTAAGATTCAGTGTGGAGAAGTCATAACAACTCGTCAGTATGGTTTTGTTAATGGAAGATCCACTGTGTCTAATCTTCTCGATTTTACAACATTCTGCTTAAATTCAATGGAGTCTGGTAACCAAGTCGACTGTATTTACATATACTTTAGTAAAGCATTTGATAAATTACCTCATGATTTAATCTTATTCAAACTTAAGTTAATGGGATTTCCACATTATTTTGTATGCTGGATAAAATCGTATTTGACTGAGCGATCTTATCAAATACGATTCCGAGATGTGTTGTCTTCAGAATTTATTGCTGAATCAGGTGTTCCTCAAGGTAGCCACCTTGGTCCACTTCTGTTTATTTTAGCAATTAATGACGTCACACACGTGACGTTTTCTTGATATGAAAATATACAGAAAAATAAATACTAAAGATGATTCTAACCTACTCCTGGCTGATCTGAAATCCTTTGAAGTTTGGTGTTCTAAAAATAATATGTTTCTCAATCCTAGTAAATGCCAAACTATGACCTTTTCGCGAAAAAGGAATAATTTATTATTTGATTACAATATAAAAGATACTGCTTTAAGTCGTGTAGAGACAGTCAAAGACCTTGGTGTATGCATGGATCCTAAGTTATCGTTCAACATTCATATTAATGGTATTCCCTTAACGATCAAAATTTCCCATTTCGTAAACTCGTAAAATTCCGAGTCTCTGTTAAAGGAACGCACCTTTAGACATCTGATAAATTTGTCATGCATATTTGTCATCATGCCGTAACAAATCGACCGAAAATTTGTTCGTAGAATCTGTTTGCTCTAGGTTTCTGAAATGGGAATAATTGAGTTAGCTGCCTACTGCCTACTTACTAAGTTAGCTGTCTACTCCAAACTTTTCCGGCTATCTTTAGCCTCATCCAATACCAATTGCAGCAGTTTTACTGTCTGACAGAGCACCTAACGATGTGTCGAAGTGTTTATTTTCCGTTTTCAAGCACTGCCACTATCCACTTCTATGCTTGCCAATTGGGATGAATTAAGCGCCAAAATAAATAATAAAACACACCACGCACTTTTTGATAGTTTGACAGCTGAAAGTTTAACCAAACTTTTTTACATTGTTTAAGCACTGAAATTGTAGCTTAAACATCGTAAAAAAATCGCCATACAAAATATTTCCATCATTTCCCATTTTCTTAAAATTAAGCAGTTTACGAGGTTTAAGCTGTTTCCAAAGCGTTAAGGGAAAACCATTATTGATAATATATGTAAAAAAACGTCTTCAATGCTTGGATTTATAAAACGCTGGATGCAATTGTGCGTCCTCACTTGGAGTAAGCAAGTCAAGTCTGGTCCCCAAGTTATAATAGGTCTGTTTCCGTACTCACTTCAAGTAACTTGAAGTTACTTGAAAGCGTTTCTTTACACATTTTCCAGCACGAGAGAGAAGAAGAACAAGCAAAATGTCACTTTTTGTCGCTCTCTGTTACTCGAACTTTACTTGAAAAATTTCTTCGAGCTACCACCTCTGTCCCAGCCCCAAAAATGATCCAAAAAAAAAAGTATATATATCATTCGAAAGGGCTCAATTTGCACCTTCCGAATATAAGCATTTTAGAATTTGCACCCTCGTACTTTTTGCAAAAAAAAATGTCAAAGTTTGCAATATTGAAATGCTCATATCTCGGTAACTAATTGATATTTCGATGTGCACCTTGCGTCAATAATTTGCAACTTTAATCCTCTAATTTGCACCATGGAGAAAAGTGCGAAAAATACATCGAATTTTTCTGAAAATGCAAAAAAATGTTTTAATTCGATAGCTCGTTCTGCGCATGCGTCGTATCAGTGGCTTGCGGGCACCGCGCATTCCACTAGAGGCTTTGTTGTGATGGGGTTTATCTATTTATAGTTTATAATACTATCTCTGTTTTTAAGTATTGATAAAAAAGTATAGACTAATAGTATTAATCTTATGATAGTATTAATCTTATGATAAACAAAAATATTGTGACAAATCAATACAGCACAATAACAAGTTTTACTGTGATCATTTGGCCTCAAGTATCAACTTTAGTAAATGCATCAGTGATGAACTTTATATGTACATTATATATACTGATTTTGATGTAGTCATATCTAGATCAGCCAGACATTGCCACAAAAAAGTCCCTAGCGCGCACCGTGCACGAGAGTCGTATAACTATATGTTTTCTGGATAGCGCATGCGCAGTATTGATTTACGTATTTTTAAATTATTTACGAAGAACCGATTGATTTTCTACTATTTTAACGAAGGTGCAAACTATAATAACAAAATTGCAAATTTTTGGGCCAAGTTGCACTTTGAAATTTGCATTTTTAAGCGAGATATGACAGTTTAAAAATTGCGTCATATACTCCATTTTCAATCTAATTTATTTCAAAAACTATAAGGATGCAAATTAAAAAATTTACACATTCTGAAGGTGCAAATTAAGCCCTTTCAAATGGTCTATACACTTTATTCTTTTCGATAATTTTTGGGGCTGGGACAGAGGTGGTCTTCGAGCTCGAATCTCGAGCTTCAAACAGCTGATTGTCAAAGTGATAAAATTAAATTATTGCATTGTTTTGTGAAAAAAATTTATGAAATTGGTTACCAAATTAATAACAATAGTTAATATATCCATAATAAATGCTAACGAAAGTGTTTTAAAATACAATAACAAAGTAAATAAATTTTATTGTTTTCAAAAAACAGCTGTTGTGCTTGAAACTTACTTGAAACCGTTTCCGTACTTTTTGACAAATTTTCTTATTTTGACAAATAATCAAATTACTCTCTATTACCCGAACTTTACTTGAAGTGCGTACGTAAACAGACCTAATGTGCATGTTGAACGAATAGAGAGGAGCCAAAAACGTTTTGTTCGGTTTGCTCTAAGGAGCTTAGGTGGAACTGATATTTTAAACCTCCCTCCTTATGAGGATCGTTTAAAACTATTAAGAATGCAGTCACTAAGTTAGCGAAGGAGGTCCGCAGATATCGTATATTTACACCAACTCATGACCGGTGTTTTCGATTCTGCGGAAATTCTTTCTCTCATTAATTTTAACTCTAACCGTAGAAGCAGAAGAAACGCTAACACTTTAATTTATTTACCTTTTAGTAGAACGAACTAAATGTTAACTGCTCCTTTAAACCGCATGAGTACCTTTGTTATCAACTGTAGCGTTTTTGATGTTAACTTGTCAAAAGGTCAACTCAAAAGTAGATTAAAAGCTATTCTGTAATTAGATCTATGTGTGCATGGTTAGTAGTTACGTCCTGTGTTGTCCCCGAGCCCAACCCAAACTTTGGTGGGTAAATTTTTTCCACATTAACTTTGTTTTTAGCCACTAGAATCTTTATCATTAAAAATTTTTTTGATGCTTTGGATTGTGGCTTCAAATGAGTTAATGCTAAGAAAGTGCGAAAAAGCTGTAGCAGCTGAACTCTTTTGTTATTGCATGTATCAACTTCCCATTGGGTGCTGGGAATCGATGACTTAGGGACATTATTTTTAATTTGTTTGGGTACAAATTGTTGGGTTGATTTTGGGGTAGGGTTTGAAACAACATTCATATGATATGAATTTACTCTTCTTTCTCCCCATCTGTTGGGGCCATTATGAGCACATTCTGTTGACTTGGCCTTGCAACTGACGCAGAAGAAGAAGCCTTTATATCGCCAACAGATTCTAGGGTCTTAAACTTATGGGTAAGAAACGCGTCTAAACTTTTCCACTCAGGAATTGTGGAATTATCTATCAGAGACTTTTCAAAGTCTTCTAATGTATTTTTGGGTAACTTAGTTGAACAGATTTACACTAAAATAGGATCCCAACTATATGTATCAATGCCAAGAGTTTGTAGGATGAATACAGAGTTATTTATTGTTCTCTGCAGGTTTTTAATAGAGCTCCCCGTCTCTATGTGGATCTGTGCCAAATTGAGTAGGGATTTCAGTTGAGCACATATTTGCATTCGCTTATTCTCATACTGGTCAATGAGATTTCCCGATGCCATAAAAATCCCTCATTAGTTAAGGCCAATTTTTAACTATTTATCGGGCTTTACCGCGGGTTTTTTTAAGTAAGTGGAAAAGTTTTTCCACGTTAATTATGCGGGAGTTTTTTATGTAGAGGGCCGTAAAAAGATCTCTGAATGTGGGCCACGGGACATAGTCGCCTTGGAAAACGTCCGTATCACAGGGTGGGAGATGGATCATTGAGTGATGTTCCACTGCTAGGTTAACTGCTGAAGGTGATGGTTTGGGTTCCATCGTGGGTGCCTTCATTGCTTCAATCTGCTCACTCATTGAAGCACTACAGCGCACGTAAGACTGGTACGCCTTCCTGTTCCTCTCCTTCAGCTTATCCTTGTCCAAGGGTTCAGTGTCGGGTTTTTCTCTAAGATCCTCATAGACCGCTTGAAATTTTTCGAAAAGGTAGTGCAACAGTTTTCTTTGCACTTCCAAAACGCGCTGGCTTTGGTCTATGAGTTCAACTCAAGCTCAACAATGTCATTTGAAAACTGAACAAATGTCTTGAGAGACATGTTTAATCAGCTGTTAACAGGAAGAGGGTTGGGTTGGGTTAGTTATCAATCGGAGTTGAAAGTTTCAAAACAAAAAAGAGTATCTGTGTTTTGGGTTCAGAAAAAAATTTATTAAAAACTTCCAAAAATCTCTATAAAATCTGCAAATGGGTGGGTGGGTTTGAATGCGCTGAATGGGTTAATCAGAGCACCAAGAGTCAATGATTTTACCTCACTTGAGAATTTTTGAAATTAAATAAATTTTTTGATTTTGGAAAAAGTACTCTCAATTCAAAAAAAATTGGGTTCCACAAAAGTTACTTATGAGTATTTTATTGCATAAAATACAAATAACGATGTTCTAGAATAGAGTTACCGAGGAAATAAAAATGTTCGATAATTTTTGGAGATGTTTTTGGGTTAAAATTACGAGATAGGGTAAATCGATTGATATTTCTTATAAAAATTGCAAAAAATGTGTAAAAACGGGTTAATGAGTCCCAAAGGGTTAAGTGGTACCACAAGGGTTAATAATTTGCAACAAAAATTTATTTTTTTAAACACTGGAATAAAATTGTGTAATCCCACAAATTTTCCGATCGGGTTGCACACTTTTGCTTCGCTCAACCTGGCAGCGCTGTTGAGAGAGCACTAATGTCTGTATATGAGTGGGTGTTATATACTTCTATGACAAACAACAAGTGCCGAAAGTGAAGCAAAGCAAAAATTTATATTATTTTTTGATAATTTGTGGAGTTATGAATTAAATCAAATAACTACAAATGTTGGACAAATTTGTGCACAACTAGTAAATTATATGTGAATACAATGTGAATATATTCTTTTGTGCACAACCTTTTGTCAACTTTGTTTTAAGTGTTATTTATTTGCTTCAATTTTGTGTTATTTTGATTGTGTTAATTTTAATATATGCAGATTTTTGTGATGTACATTTTAATACAAAACGTTTACGCCCGGTTTGTTCGTGGACTTATAAATATAAAACTTATTCTGTAACTGTTTTTGTGACTAAATCAGTTTGTTCGCCATCTAGAACTCGTTATATATAAAATTGAAACGAAACTCTGGTTATAAATAAAAATTCAGTTGTGCTAAAACGCCACAAAATGTGTTTTGGTTATGAATTCAACGCAGTTCTATCAAAACGCTACAAAATGAATACATATTTGATGATTTGACTTTTTCACCAAAAGAAATTTGTTCAAACAATTGAATGTACAAATTTAAAAAAATGATAACGTGGTATAAAGAAGTTTTATTTTATGGTTGGTTTAAGATATAACGCGTTATAAGCAAATTAATAACTCTGTGAACGAACAGGCCTTTAGTGTATAAGTTAACGCAAACAAATCCCCTGCCATGAAAAATACAAGCAGAAACAAAACATGCAAATAAAGCAGAAACAACAATAATAAACACAACCATATCAACCATATAACTGAAGCCAGCGCTTGACAAACTGCTGACCTAGCGTCTGCAGCTCTTCCGCCAACATCAGCTTTTCGCAGCGTTTTTCGGGCAGCGATCACGTACGGATAGCTTTATTCCTCACTTTGGCACCAATCTTTTACTACGTAATCTGGCACTATTTATATTTGTAAATTTTTTTTTTTGGTATTATTAAAGATAAACAGAAACTCAAAATTTACATTAGTTTTTAGGAGGAATATAAGTATTAACACCTTCTAATTCCAATTCCGGAAAAATTTCACGCCGCCCTCAAGTGGTTTAGAATTTATAGGGTTCGCAAGTTGGGAAAATGGGACTGGAAAGATCGAGTTTTTTTTTTAATTTTCAACAAAATCTAGTTTTATGGGTATCAAAAGAAAGGTTATTCTGTACCCTATTCAAAAAACTATTAACCATTGAAATCCATGCATTACTTCTTACGATATAGCGTTTTACATATTATGCACACTTGACGGTCCAGCCCTATACGAAATAACCAAAATGTAAGTATGAAAATCAAATTAATAAAAAAAAATAGTTCCAATGAATAAACAAACCAAATTTCAACAACATATATACTTTTTTTCATTAAATTAGCACTTCCAGCTTCAATATCAAAACATGACATATTGTTATAAAAAATCGCGCTGTTTCCACACAACTTCAATTGTTCCTTTTCTTTCATATATTCTGTAAGGGGGTTTTTGCACTTTGCGTATTTTTTATATTTCAAAGGCACACTGCGTTGAGAACTATTTTTTCACGGTTTCGTTTCTGCGTACCATTATTTTCTCCCGAAATTCAGAATTAAAATGTGGCGTGTGTTTCACTAAGTAGTAAGTAAGAAAAGAGTTTCTATTGATCAGTTGTGAAACATCGTAGTGCAAACTTAGTAAAGAAAAGAGTTTATATTGATTAACACAGTAATAATGACAGAAAAAAACCTTAAACTTAAAATATTGAGTAGTGCATCGGTGTCCCGGTAAGCATTTTTGTTCATTAATACTTTTCCAATAAAAGCTATCAAATATGAAATATGTATAAATAAAAAATATGTGAAGAGTTTTCCTTATCATTGTTTTCTATAATTAATACAAAAAATGCGTTAAAACACCATAAAAGCCTTTAAAATACAAAATATTTACATATGTAAATAGTGCCAAACTACGTTATAAAAATGAAAATTTTTCAAAAAGTACCAGAAAATTTTAAAATTAAAAACAACTTTTGAATTTTCAGAGAGAAAACCAAAAAATAGCCACAGAGTCCAAGCCATATTCAAATCAAATAAAAAAGAAAGGAGTTATGGCAAATTTAAAATTGGGATATTTACATATGTAAATAGTGCCAACGTGAGGGTTAAGCATTCTCTGTTTAGTTTTTAGTTTTCAGTTCTAATAAAGACTCAATAGATTGAAAAGCAATTTTTATTCAACTCAAAGAATTCAACTATAAAAAATTCAACTATAAAAATTCAACTGTAAAAATTCAACTATAATTGCAGTAGCACCGCATCTTATTAAGAATGAAACTAATGTGAGTTGATTGACTCGCTATCTTATTTAAATAATCAATTTTATAACAAACTGTGCAAGAATAGCTTATGTGCTAAATTTCAATAAACTGTGCTGACTGATCGATAAAATTTCTTTGTTGTTATTTGTTTGAAATGTAAAATTGGCACTACAAAATTATTAATTAACGTAAATAAATTAATAGGAAATTGTGCTAAGTGAAATATAAGATTATTCAGGTGTTTATGAATAGCTCAATCAATCCGTTCTTAGACGTATCGGATTTAATCGTCGGCCTTGAGAATATTTCTTTATCAGAACAGCAAACAAATAGCATAGAAATGAATGAAACACAACTTACGCAAGTGGTTAACGCTTCGGTGTCTGCTGCTCTTTCGATGCAAAGACAAGAATTTGAAAAAAAAATTAAAAGTGTTACAGGATCAGATTGTTAGTGCTTCCACAGTGCCAGTTGTAGCAAAGTATGAGAGGGTCAGGATTGTACCGGGCATATCATGTGACGAATCCCTTGACGTTGTGAAAACGTTACCAGAATTTTTGGGTCAGATTGAGTCTTACGTATCGTGGCGCGAAGCGGCTCATAATGCCTATGAGTTATTTAAAACATACGATGGTAGCTCTAAGCACTATCAAGCGGTTACAATCATAAGAAACAAAGTTCGAGGTGCTGCCGACGCACTCCTCTCCTTCAGCAGACTTTACTTTTTCTGATAAGCGACCAATCTACTTGGTGAAACAGGAACTATCGACTCTTAGACAGGGTTCTTCCAGTGTACTGGAGTTTTACGACGAGGTAGAGAAAAAGTTATGTTCTCTTGCAAATAAGACAAAAATGTCTTACGAGGTAACCATTGCGAATGCAATTAATGAAAAATACAGGGCTGATGCCCTAAGAGTTTTTATTTCTGGGCTTAAGAAGATTTGCCATCTGCACTAGCACTGGCACAGGAAGTGGACGCGAATCATGAGCGCTATGTGTTTGCTGATAGTTTTGCGAACAGGGTGGCCGATGCCGCAAGAAAAACCAATAACGTTCAGCGGAGCAACAACAGGGTTAACTTGGATAGTCAAATCAATAACAACAGGGAAACCACTGCTAAATACAAGAACCCCCATTTCTCTAGGCAGTATAGATCAAATATAGGGAATGAGTATTTTAGACAGGGGAGAAGCAATGAAAATTTCCGTCAAGGCAATTTTTGTTGGTCGGAATCATCTAGAATTGAATCGAAGGTACAGTCACGTGCGGAACCAATGGAAATAGACCCGACTTCGTCCCGCTGGAGACAAAACTCAAAGTTCATGAATCGTCAAAATGACCAATTTCAAAAACGCCAGGTGTCCTCGGACCGTCATACTGGTCCAAAGATTCAAAGGGTAAACCATTTGGGAAAATTGGAGCCCTAGCATGAACCAGACTCAGAGTCGTCATATGAGGATTTAGCTGAATCAGCAGTTGAAGAACACGAAACAGAAGAGATCAATTTTTTAGGGGAAGCTCCCTCCTGCCCTGGGATCTCGTCCCTTTGTCGTTGTCGGTTGTGTATTATAAATGTTTAGTTTTTGTGTTGTTAGTGTTGTTTTAAAATAATTTATATTATAACTTAAACGTACGTAAGTGTTGTACAATTGTGTTTAAATATTAAGCTACTTTTAGCAGTAATTTTTTGTGTTAAAGTGCTTAGTTATTGTTATAATTAAAAATAAATTATAAATAAACATAGTTTGACTTGCTTGTTTGTGTGTACATTTGTGCTTGTTTTTGCTATTTTTCGCCTTCTTCTTTGTGCGGTGTCCGTACCTGTTGGTCAGTTCTAGTGTTATTGTTGCTAGCTTTTAACTGTCCGTTCTTTGTATTTTAACCCTTTGAGGCATTTTAGGAACATACATATTTGCTCTTCTGAAATAACATTTTTTAACATTTTAACATGACTTATTTTCAAGTCGAAAATTTCGCTGCTTGTTCATTAAATGGGCAATGCAGAAGCCAGAATATTTTGAATACTATGTTTCATTGTTCAGGACCATGCGAGCAAATGTTTCACGCTTCGTGTGCTAAAATTTCGAATTATGCATTGATGATTTAATTTCGGCACACTCAGGACTTCGTTGGTACTGTACTACGTGCAGGGTCGTTTCCCCAGCTGAATTATACTCAAAAATAAAACTCTTTGGGGAAAGCCTTAATTCGCTTAATAATATATTTAAATTCATTATGACGTCGTTAAGCGAATTAAGTGTTGACCACTGTGACAGTATAACGGATAAAATTTTTTCGCCAACCAGTGCTGACGTTCCTTTGACGGAGTCCGAAACTCTCGGTTCAGCAATCATATCCACAAACGAAGTCCTAAATAGGGGTTCAGTACAAAAGCAGAGTTATAATTCTAAAAATAACTCTAAAAATAAACGAAAAAATAATAAACGCAAACGTGCCAATCAAAGCCTGTCTTCTATTCCCCAGGCTAAGCGTTTTTCAGTTCCCACCTCCTCGTCACATGTCTCTGAATTTGTTTCAAATAATAATAATAGTAATAATATAAATAATATTCACAACAAAAATGATAATAATAATAATATTAATAACATTAATAATGATAGCAAAAATAATAATAATAATAATAATAATAATAATAATAATAATAATAATAATAATAATAATAATAATAATAATAATAATAATAATAATAATAATAATAATAATAATAATTATAATAATAATAATAATAATAAAAATAATAATAAAAATAATAATAATAATAAAAATAATAATAATAATAATAATAATAATAATAATAATAATAATAATAATAATAATAATAATAATAATAATAATAATAATAATAATAATAATAATAAAAATAATAATAATAATGATCATAATAATAATAAAAATAATAATAATAATAATAATAACAATAATAATAATGATAATAAAAATAACAATGATAATAATAATAATACTAATGAAAATAATAATAATAATAATAATAATCATAACGAAAAAAACAATAATAATAATGTTAGTAATAATAATATTACTGTAGGACCTCAGTTGATTGCACCTTTATCTGAAGTGCCAGTTATTTCTGTAACTAATGATAATGCTGTATCTGAAATTTCAGATATTCCTATCATAAATTTGGTTACTGCGCCATCCATTGCACTTCAACCTTCAACTGAGCCAACTACTCTAAGAGCAGTTTCGAGGACTAAGAACATTTTCATTTCGAGATTACAACCCGACACATCAACTTATGATATTCTGACGTTTGTCGAACAATGTAACTTAATACCCCAAAATGCTTTCCGTTCATGTAAGAAAATTGGCAATAAGTCCACCCACGCCTCATTTATTCTCACAGTTGCAGCCGAAGTTTTTACAGCTGTTCTCAATTCGAATATGTGGGCCGATAATATTCTCGTTTCAGAATTTAAACCTAAAAACAAGGCTAGGCGCTCAAATAATATAGCCCGTAGGAACCAAAAAAACTAAATAGGCTGTCCCTTTACTATCAAAATGTAAGGGGATTGCGCTCCAAAACGCGAGACTTATTTCTTTCTACTCAGAATTGTTCTGAGGACATTATCGCGTTTACTGAAACGTGGTTGAATGAAAGCATTACTGACTTGGAATTGTTTGACAATAGTTTCCAAGTATTTAGAAAGGACAGATACGCCAGCAATATTTCTTCTGTTGGTGGTGGTGTTCTTATAGCTGTAAGGAACTGCTTTGTTAGTTCCTTTGTTGATATACCCTGCGCTTCTAATATTGAACTAATATGCGTTAAGGTCATACATTGTAGCTCAAATGTATACATAATTAATGCATATGTTCCTCCAAACAGTAGTGTAGAGGTTTATACAAGTCTGGCTGATTGTCTAGACTATATTCATAATATTCTTGACGTTAATGACGACATTTTATTGTTGGGCGATTTTAATCTTCTCAGTCTGTACCATATAGCCTCAAACTTGCAAAGAACTCGGCGTACCCTTGGTACACAAAAGAGTTGAAAACACTTCGCAATAACAGGAATAGGGCATGGAAGAGATATGTCTGTAGTTTGGACTCAAATGACCTAGAAATCTACAAACGTTTGTTTCTGGAATTTCAAAATCTTTCAGCTGTTTTATATAATGAATATTTAGACAATATTAAGCTGAGATCCATTGTCTGATCCAAAGAGATTTTGGGTGTTCATAAATACTAAGAAAAAATCTGATGGATTTCCTTCATCCTTCAAAACTCTTGATGGATTTACGGACGATCCTTCTATAATTTGTGGCCTTTTTGCCAATCTCTTCAAGGAATCTTTTTGTTCAGATTCATTTAACCCTGATGAAGGTTACTTTGACTACATGAACTCTTCACCCAGGGTCTCTTTGGAATCTATATCCTTTACCTCTGAGGATATTTTAAAGTATATTGGGACAATCGATGAGGATTTTGGCGCTGGACCTGATGGAATTCCTGCCGCAGTGTTAACTCAATGCGGATCTGTTTTGTGTCAACCACTTTCTTTATTATTTAATAAATCAATTACAGAATGTTGTTTTCCAGTTTTTTGGAAAAAATCATTTATAAGTCCTTTATATAAAAAAGGTTGCAGGAATGATGTTAATAATTATAGGCCCATCGCTAAGCTTTCGTCTATTCCCAAACTTTTTGAGCGAATTGTGTACGATCGTGTTAAAATTCATTGTGGAGAAGTCATAACAACTCGTCAGCATGGTTTTGTTAATGGAAGATCCAATGTGTCTAATCTTCTCGATTTTACAACATTCTGCTTAAATTCAATGGAATCTGGTAACCAAGTCGACTGTATTTACACTGACTTTAGTAAAGCTTTTGATAAATTACCTCATGATTTAATCTTATTCAAACTAAAGTTAATGGGATTTCCACATTATTTTGTATGCTGGATAAAATCGTATTTGACTGAGCGATCTTATCAAATACGATTCCGAGGGGTGTTGTCTTCAGAATTTATTGCTGAATCAGGTATTCCTCAAGGTAGCCACCTTGGTCCACTTCTGTTTATTTTAGCAATTAATGACGTCACACACGTCATTGAACACTCTCGTCTGCTGATTTATGCAGACGATATGAAAATATACAGAATAATAAATACTGAAAATGATTCTAAACTACTCCAGGCTGATCTGAAACCCTTTGAAGTTTGGTGTTCTAAAAATAATATGTTTCTCTATCCTAGTAAATGCCAAACTATGACCTTTTCGCGAAAAAGGAATAATTTATTATTTGATTACAATATAAAAGATACTGCTTTAAGTCGTGTAGATGTGGTCAAAGACCTTGGTGTATGCATGGATCCTAAGTTATCGTTCAACATTCATATTGATAATATATGTAAAAAAACGTCTTCAATGCTTGGATTTATAAAACGCTGGGCCAAAGAATTCAATAGCACGATTACAACTACAACGTTATATTATGCAATTGTGCGTCCTCACTTGGAGTACGCAAGTCAAGTCTTGTCCCCAAGTTATAATGTGCATGTTGAACGAATAGAGAGGATCCAAAAACGTTTTGTTCGGTTTGCTCTAAGGGGCTTAAGTGGAACTGATATCTTAAACCTTCCTCCTTATGAGGATCGTTTGAAACTATTAAGAATGCAGTCACTAAGTGAGCGAAGGAGGTCCGCAGATAACGTGTATTTACACCAACTCATGACCGGTGTTTTCGATTCTCCGGAAATTCTTTCTCTCATTAATTTTAACTCTAACCGTAGAAGCAGTAGAAACGCTAACACTTTAATTTATTTACCTTTTAGTAGAACGAACTATATGTCAACTGGTAAATTTTTTCCACATTAACTTTGTTTTGAGCCACTGGAATCTTTATCATTAAAACTTTTTGATGCTTTGGATTGTGGCTTCAAATGAGTTAATGCTGAGAAAGTGCGAAAAAGCTGTTGTAGCTAAACTCTTTTTGTTTTGTTATTGCATGTAAGAATTTCTAGGTAAAATCCATACATGGAGTTACCACTATTACAAAAAAATGTAAGGTACATCTATCGGGAGTTGTATCAGAATTTGTTATTATACCGAAACTATCTTTCTTTGACGGCATTTTGGGTCTTGACCTACTTAATAGGGTCCATGCAAATATTAACTTAAAAAAGAACCTAATAGAATATAATTCTGGGAAAGAAATTATTCATTTCCTCAAAGGTCAAGATGTCAGCCATCTTCAGCTTCAGACCGAGTCAGTCCCGGCCAGCATGAAAGAAAAATGTTCAAACATGATTAAGCGTGTCTCAGCAGTCTTTGCAGACCCAAACGAAAAATTTAGTTATAACACGAATGTTGTAGCTACAATTCGCACTAGGGATAATGAACCAACCTACGCAAAATTTTACCCATATCCACTGGGTGTCGCCGATTTCGTAAAATCGGAAATAAGAAATCTTCTCGAAAATGATATAATACGACCTTCGATATGGTATAATATGGATAATAAGGGAATTGACGAAAATGGGGTCAAGAAAAAAAGACTTGTGATAGATTTTCGCAAGCTAAACGATAAAACAATTGAAGATTCATACCCAATACCAAATGTTGGGATGATTCTATCAAACCTAGGAAAATCAAAGCTCTTTACAACCTTAGACCTAAGGTTTTCACCATATCGAGCTTGCAGAGCGAGATCGCGAGAAAACCGCATTTTCAGTCTGCAATGGTAAATATGAATTTAACCGCCTTCCCTTTGGCCTAAAGAACGCGCCCAGCATATTTCAGTGGGCCATTGATGATGTTCTTAGAGAACATTAAGGCAAGTACAGCTTTGTTTATATTGATGATGTTATAATTTTTTCGAATGATCCAGATGAACATTTAAAACACATCGAAGCTATACTGAAAAGCTTGTGGAAAGTTTTTTAAAACTGAACTTGAGTACCTTGGTTTCGCAATATCTGGGAATGGAATAAGAACATGCCCGCAGAAGGTCACCGCAATTCAAAATTTTCCTCAACCCACAACTCTAAGAGGTATTCAATATTTTTTAGGTATGGCTGGATACTAGGGGAGACTCGTCCCCGTTGTCTCAAATACTACAACGCCGATATCTTTTGATTCAACAAGTTATGGAATGGAATATCAATGCCATCTATACACTATTGCAATGTCTAGCATCCCAAGAAAGTTTAAGTGCCGTTAGTTTTGTTTTGCAAAAATTAAAAGAAATTTAAGAAACTAAGTTGGATTTGTCAATTTTTATATTTTGTTCAATTTTGTAATTAAACAAATAGAAGTGTGTTATATTCAACTTTAAATAAATTTCCAATACAATTTACATATATTATATTTTGCAAATACTTATGAATTTTAAGATAAAACTATATATTTAAATTTACAGAACATTGTTAACATTTTTTTCCAAATGGTACAGGTTGTCACAGCGCTTGTGGGGCTTGTTGTCACATATAATTTCATATTACTATTTTGAAAGTATTCTATGGTTTATTTGAAATTAAGGAAATATGCCAAGAAATCGCAAACGACTTACAAACCGAGGTCGGATATCTTCAGATATCATGATACAAGCCGAATACAGCTAATATCAATGAAGTTAACGTGGAATCACTATGTGTAGATTGTTGTGGAGCGTCAAATCCAATAACAATTGTCGTCAATGTATAAAATGCAAACGTTGTGCACATAATGTATTGAAAGTGATAGTTTAATACATTGCTGGTTAAATTAAAAACTTACCCCACGAGTGGGGTAACTTGTCACAGAAGAGTTAAATTTTTTATCAAGGAAATTTTTTAATTAATTTTAAAATAATATATGTTATTTACATCAGGATTGAAGAATAAAAAATTGAATTTATTGAAATTGAAAAATTTTAATTGAAAGTTTTGCAGTGCCATTATTGCTTGATTTGTGGGAGTTACAGCGGTTCATTCAAATTTTGTGACAACTAGTACCACTCTCCCCTATAGGTGTTTTATCCGTGATTACGCTAAAATTGCCAAACCGTTAACCAACATCCTCAGAGGCGAATTTGGTAAAGTATGAGCTTCACAGTCAAAAAAGATTAGAATTTCGCTTCATCAAAATCAGGTGGGGGCATTTAATAAATTAAAGCAAATACTGATTTCAGAGGATGTCATGTTGGCCTACACCGATTTCTAGAAGGCTTTTGACCTCACCACCGATGCCTCTTGTCATGCGTTAGGTGCGGTTCTGTCTTAAGGAGGCAGACCAATCACAATGATTTCGAGGACATGAGTTAAAAAAGAAGAACATTTTGCCGCAAATGAGCGAGAGCTTTTGGCCATTGTTTGGGCTCTAAAGAGTCTGACGCATTATTTGTACGGTGTGAGGGATTTAAACATTTACACTGACCGTCAGCCTCTGACTTTTGCGGTATCAGACCGCAACCCAAACCCAAAAATAAAAAGGTGGAAGGCCTTTATCGAAGGTTATAATGCTAAGCTCCATTATAAACCGGGTAAGGACAATCTGGTCGCAGATGCATTATCATGCCAATTTATGAATGCCTTAGAATCCGAAACTGAAACAGCTGCCACTGTTCACAGTGAAGAATCTCTAACCCACACAATATAAACTGTCTTAAAACCAGTTAATGCCTATAAAAACCAAATTATTTTGGAAACGGGTCAACATCCATCCAAAATGACATTTGTAATTTTTGGAAACAAACTTCATCATCTCCTTATTTTTTTTGATAAGGAGGCCTTGCTTAAAATGCTTGGAGAGGTAGTAAAAACCGATGTGGCTAACTGCATTCACTGTGAATTGCCTTTGCTGGCTCAGATCCAACATCTGCAACATACTTTCTGACCTGCATTGATAAGCTATCAAAGTTCGCCATCGTGCAACCAATACCCTCTCGCACCCTTATTGACATAAAACCATAGTGAACATGTTTTCGGTAACGATAACGAGAAATCGTTAAATTCTAATACCATTAGATCTTATCTTAGAGATAATTTCAACATTGAAATTGTTAATGCACCCCCTTTGCACAGTACGTCAAATGGACAGGTAGAGAGGTACCATAACACCATGAGCGAAATAGCCAGGTGTCTGAAATTGGAGAAAGGAATTGATGACACTACTGACCTAATATTATTGGCCACGATTGAGTATAATAGAACTATTCATTCTATCACTCAAAAGAGGCCATTAGATATCTTCCACTCGTGCTCAGAAATAGTTGAAGAAACACATGATAAAATAAGGCAGGCCCAAAATATCACCCTTAGGAACCACAATAAAGGGAGGAAAGCAAGAACTTTTTTGGTGGGTGGAAGGGTGCTCGTTAAGTCAAATCGGCGTTTGGGAAATAAGCTTACACCTTTGTACAACGAGGGAGTAGTACAAGAGGATCTGAGTTCCACGGTTAAAGTAAATGGGAAATTAGTTCATAAGGATAATATTCGCTAAGAAAAACAAGGTAAAGTTAAAGTACGATAAATTCTGTTCTCATCATTTTTTCAGACTATTGAATTTTGGACTGTTCGCATCTATACTCCTAACGGATTGCAAAATAATAGATTACTCACATTCGGACTACGTCCCAATTAAAGATGGTGACATCGTCATATGGGACGCTTACGGCTACCTGAGGCATACGACCAACCTATCAGCGTGTGCAGAAACACTAGACGAAACCAACTCTGCACTGAAACTGTATCCTTAGAGTCACATGAAGAGACTCATGAATGCTGACCTGGCACTGATAGATAAACTTCTCCGAACAATAACTGGTCCACCAAGACGCAAGCGTAGGCTGAACTTCTTAGGAACAATACTTAAAGTTATAGCAGGCACGCCTGACTTCGACGTCTTCATGAAAGTCACAATAGAATTAGACAAGCTTAAGGACAACAATAACCAACAGGCAGTGATAAACTCTAAACTTCATGAACAAGTTAATGAACTAACTGATGCGGTAAATAAAATCCTCAAGGTCGAAAAAAAAGATCGGATTGATACCGAACACCTTTACGAAATCCTTTTAGCTAGAAATAGAGCAATCATTTCTGATTTAGATAATATAATTTTATCGATAACACTAGCACAGTTGGGATTATTAAACCCAATTATTTTGGACAATATTGAAGTAGAATCACTATTAAAAAGCGAGTCTCTCAATAATTTAACCTTTTTAATTTAACCTAATTTAATTCACTTCCTAATTAAATATCCAAGACCTAAGTTAATTTGTAATAAGATAATACTTTTCCCAGTAGCACATAACAACCAGATGCTATCCGTACGAGACAACTCCGTCGCACTCTGTGGAAAAGACGTTCTCCCTGTAGCTAATTGTTTGGGGACAACTTTGCAATTCTGCGAAAAATCACGCGCTACAACTTGTGCGCAATAGCTTATATCCCGTTCTGTTGCCCAATGCAGGAAAAATTTTGGTCTGCTTGATCCAGTCCAAGAGATCGATGATGGTTTTGTCATCATTAACGACCGAGCCGTAACTGTAACGATTGCTAACGAAACGACTACACTTTGAAAGGGCACCTATCTACTTACTTTCTCGGGCGAAACTAGCGTGAATGAAACAATATTCACGAATAGAAACGCACTCCGAATAAGAGCTGCGGAGATCCCTTGGGCCACCCAGATAAATATAACGGGACACGATGACGTAATAAGCTTACCCTACCTGCGACACCATGCGCTTATGAATGATCTTAATAGTAAATTTAAAACGGGATGTACTGTAACATCATCCATTTTGGCAACAATAGCAATCATTGGCGTTTTGCTGCTCCTCATATTTTTCCTAGTAAAAAGAAAACAGGATAGCGGTAGAAACTATCCTCAAGGCAAAAATTAATAGGACCGGGGACGCTCCTCAGTTAGAAGGGGAGGAGTTAACGCAAACAAACCCCCTGCCATGAAAAATACAAGCAGAAACAAAACATGCAAATAAAGCAGAAACAACAATAATAAACACAACCATATCAACCATATAACTGAAGCCAGCGCTTGACAAACTGCTGACGTAGCGTCTGCAGCTCTTCCGCCAACAGCAGCTTATCGCAGCGTTTTTCGGGCAGCAATCATGTACGGATAGCTTTAAGCATTCTCTGTTTAGTTTTTAGTTTTCAGTTCTAATAAAGACTCAATAGATTGAGAGCAATTTTTATAAATTTATATATAAAAAGTATTTATTTATATAAAGTTTAACCACTGAATAAAAATGAACTAAATGCAAACCAGCTTGTTTTATCCTGGGTGATGGGTGGGTGGGTGATTGTGTTTTCGCACTTCTGGGTGGGTGCTTCTGTAGTGTTAAATTGCATCAAACTCTTACTTTTCCAAACCTTTAAACTTTTCCAGGCTCGCTTGGACCAAATGTTCGGGTGATGAACGCGGGTGGTTCGAGTGGCGGAAAAAGACAAAGAATTAGCAACTAGTTTTACTTTTCAATGCAATTTATTTTTGTTACCTTTGGGCTTAGGCTTTTTTCTGTTGTTTTGTACAATGTATGTGTTTGTATTTTAATGTTACCAGCACCTTGTTGAGTGCTGATTGTCCGTTGTGGGGTGGGTGATGAGTTGTTTGTTATTCCGTTGATATCTTCTGTTGAATGTTGATTGTTTCTAATGATGTCTTCTTTTTCTATTTAACTTCGGATGGGTTTTGTTCTTAAAGTGGTGACCGTGGCAGGTTAAGTGTGTGGCTAAGCACGCCGGAGCCCGAGTTCGATCCCAAGTCGAGGCGAAAAGTTTTTTCAATAAAAAAATTTTTCCGGTCACCACCTCTCTGCAGACAATGGCAAACCTCAGAGAGTAAATAATGCCATGTGAAGCTTTTTGAGAATATGAACTTTAGCCGTTCGGAGTCGGCATAAAACGTGTAGGTCCAGTTCTTGGTTAATTGTGTGCAAACATTTAATAACACACACAACACAAATGATGATAAGAAGCTCGGTCAAAGTCTTTTCAAGGGCTGAAATGGCCAATTTGTTTTTTTTTCTCTTTTTTTTGTTCTTAAAAGTTTCAAGATGCCCGTCTTTGACAGAGTTAAGAATTCTATCTGCTTCGGGCTCTTTGTACATCACGAAGGTGCCGAGCGAGCCGACCTCCGTGACGACTGCAGCGCCCTGTTTGCCACAACGGCGGGTAGAGGGTTAGGTGCGGCTGTGTTCAGTGACCACAGGGTTACGTGGTCACGTAAACAGTGTCTATAAATGTATATATATTAAGGTGCCTTGAAAAAGAAAGTTTCATTTGTACCCATCCTAAAATGAACCTTGATGTATTTTATGATTCCCAAAATATTTTGGCTATGCCGAAATCCGTCAGTGAGCTAAACCATTTTGCAAAAACCTCCAAAAATCATGTTTTCCGTATATATACTGGCTAGTGTAATAGATGTCAATAAATAAACTGTTTCAAATTATAGGCCTGAAAAAGTTCTTTCAATCTGCATCAAAAATTTGTATAAATTTGCAATTGAATTAAAAATAATGATGTTTTCATGATTTTTTTTCTTAGTTTTTTAGATGATTTTCAAAAATTCTACATTGAAACAAACGCTTGAAATAAAACTGCTGTTGATTCCGCTGTTGTTGTTGAAGCTATTGCTCCTTATTGCAATTCGGGTGAAATAGCAATAGCAGACGCTTACGTTGCAGAAAAGTATGGAGCGGATGCGCGTGCATAATTGTTAGCTGACACCCGCTAACTTATATTTGGGTTATTCTACAAAAAGGCGAAATGATATTTATATATTTAAGTCTGGAGAATCGGGAGCGGATGAGTGTGTTAACTACTCCCCCCTTTAAATTAAGACGTCCTCGGCTGATTGCTTCTGACTTGTTATTTGTCCATTCCTTTAATATGTTCGCTACGATGGCATCTGTATTAATAGGGTGGATTCTGTTTTGGCTTCGTCTCCACCATAACATATATAGAGTGATAACTACTGAGATAGCTGCTAGCGATATTATTACTCCCCATTGTAGATTTCTTACTTCTATTTCCTGGCGCAGGGTAGCGATGTGATTTAAATTTTTGAAATTAATTTCATGCAAGTATGGAAGTGATAGTTGAGCTTGATGATCTTTGAATTTGATTGTTTGGACTGGAGGAGTCTCAGGGCTGGTGTAGCTTATACGTGGCTTATTTTTGTAAGTTGTGTTATCAATTTTTACTTCGTCATCGAACAGAACGAGATAGGTGCCAGTGATGTTTAAATTCGGCCCATTTCCCTCTTGAATGTTGACAGTTTGATTGTTAATGATTATAACGCCGTCTTCAATTTCATTAATGGGAGGCACGCTGTGTGTTGAGGTGGTTCTGCATTGGGCGGTATTTTTGTTGAGCAGTTGTTGAACGCATTCATTCGACTGTTCCAGCTGACAGAAAGTAGAGTACGTCGCCTGCTTGAAATTTTTTACAGTTTGATACTGATTCCTACATTTTGCTACTATATTTGTCTCTAATAAAATAATCTTGTCATCACGGATTACAGGGAATATTCTAATTTTATTACAAACAATTTTTATTTCAGGATACTTAATAAAGAATAATATAAGATTATTATTTTGGAATATTTTAATATTTGAATTATCCATAATGTCACTTAAGCTAACATTGTTGTAATTTTCATTGTTTATTATAAATTTTAATTCATTACTGTCTAAGATACTAGGGTTTACAATATTTAATTTTCCTAGCATTATGGAAAAATTTATTCTTTCTAAATCCATGATAATGGCTTTGTTTCTGGCCGAAAGTAACTCAAAAAATTGTTGCGATTCTACAGCTGGGTTTTGTTTAATTGCTAAGAGTGCGTTAACTGTCTCCGTTAATTTATTTATTTTCATTTGTATCTCCGTGTTTTTTACTATTTGTCTTTCGTTTGCGTCTATCAATGCCTCTTCTTTAAATTTTACCTCATTTAAGTCATAAAAGTCTGGCGTACCTGCTATATTTTTTAATGCCGTACCAAGCATATTCATGCTTCGGGCATTGCGATGGTGAATTTTTAATACGGAAAGGAGGTCAAGTATTTTGCCGACATCAGATTGTATTAATTTCCTCATGTTGTCATGGAATAATATTCCGGAATTGGCCAACTTCTGCGCTAGACCATTAGTTTCCTGTTCAATTGATGCGTACTGTGTTAAGTTAGTTCGGTGAGTTAAATATTTGTAATCGTCATACAGGGCTATTGTTCCGTCATGGATGGAGACGTAATATGATTGCGAAAATCAATTTTGCGTGGGTGCAGTGCAGTATTATGCAAATTCTGGAAAGAGAGAAAAAAAGGGTATTTTATCTCAGGTTACTTTTGTGAACCTTTCGTTTATTTATAAGTACTAAAGTTCGTAAATCTTTTTCCATGATTCCCTCAACGAAAACTTTTACGAATTTATTACCAATTCGTTTATTGGTTTTAACAAAAACTTTGTCCCCGGGGTGAAAGGTTCTAGTGCTTCTATTTTTATTATGGTGTTTGAGGTCTACGGATTGAGCTCGAGTAATTTTTGCTATTATCTCATCACTCAATGAGGAAGGTATTGAATGGATTGTATCAATAGGTCTATAACCAGTTACTGAGTGGATAGTTCTATTGTATTTTGCTGTTGCCAGTAAAATCAGTTCAGTTGTGTCTATAATGTTTTGCTTCAGCTTAGTACATCTCGCTATTTCTGACAAGGTACTGTGGAACCTTTCTACTTGATCGTTTGTTGTACTATTGAACGGAGGTACTGTAAAAATATCAACGGAAAAGTGATTCTTCAGCATCGACTTGATTGTCTCCGAGTTGAGGGCTCTTTCGTTATCGCATGTAATGGCCTTAGTTCCCTTGAAAAATTCAGAATTTGCAGAAGGGGTTCTTTTATATCAACTATTGATCTAGAGTTTATCGGAATAACTATTGCGAATTTCGAAAATTTGTCTAGGCACGTGAGAAAAATTTTTTGTCTGTGGAGTAAATGTCCACGTGAAGAAGTTCGCCAGGGTGGGATGGGATAGATGTTTTTCCTATTTCGGGCCTAATTGGGTGTCTCTGGTATTTTGCCTCTCGGCATATTTTACAGTTTGAAATGACTTCTTTGATCTTTTGTCTTAGTCCGGGGAAGTAATAATCCTTTAAAATTTGCTGGGTATTTTCCCGCGCGCATCTATGGGCTCGGTTATGTTCAGTGGTAATTATTTCAATTTGGTATCCTGGGTTATAAACATCTATTACCATTTGGTTCATGTGTCGAAACCTAACAGATGGAAACATTGTAATAAGGTTATTCTGTATCTGAGCTAAAATAGGAAGTTCACAATAAATACCATTTACGACATTAGGATTAATGGCTTCTTTAAGGGCCTTGCAAAGATTATGTTTTGTCGTGAACTCGATCGTATGTCTCATCTGATTTTTGTGAATGATTTTTGTAGTTTTCCTGTTTTCGACGCCCTCGCTTAGGATAATTTGGTTTTTGAAACAGTTGACTGGGTTTTTAATCGTTTGCACTACATTTGAAAGTGATTCTTCACTGTGTTCGGTTGCGGTGGATATGTTGGATGCTTTGTCAAGTGCATATGCTGTCTGGACAAAGCGTCCGCGACAAGGTTTTCTTTACCAGGTTTGTAAAAGAATGTAGGCGAAATTCTTCTATGAACGCTCGCCATCTTTTAATTTTTGCATTTGGGTTCTTGTCTGATTTGGCGAACGTCAAAGGTTGGTGGTCGGTAAAAATATTAAACTTCCGAGCTCCGTATAGGTAGTTCCGTAATTTTTTAATTGACCATACTATCGCCAAAAGCTCACGCTCGTTAGAAGCGTAATGTTCTTCAGTTGTGGATAACGTTTGCGAAATCATTGTAATGGGTCTGCCATTCTGGGAAAGAACGGCTCCTATAGCAAATGATGAGGCGTCAGTTGTAAGGTCGAAGGGACATTGAAAGTCAGGGTAGAGGAATAAAACGTCTTAAGAGGCCAAAATCTTTTTAAGTCTGTCAAAAGCTTGAAGTGCGTCGCTGTCTAGTTTGATTGTAATATTTTTGGACTGATTTGCGCGAATGTGGCCGTTCTCACCACGAAGATACTTTGTTAATGGCTTAGCAATTCGGGCATAGTCCTTGACGAAACGCCTATAATAGCCCGCCAGTCCAAGGAAAGATCTCAGTGCACGAAGTGTTTTGGGAGTTTCATAACTAACTATGTCCCTAACTTTTTCAGCGCAAGTTCGTATTCCTTTGGAGGATACCGTAAATCCGAGGAATTCTACCTTTTTGTTAAAAAATTTGGACTTTTCCCGAGAGACCCTCATGTTTGCATTGTATAACTTTGATAAGATTTTATCAATATCTAGAGTATATTGTTCTTTTATACGTGAAAAGATTATAACATCATCAATGTAAACATGGCAACATTTCCCTATATCCTCTCTTAGGATATCATCAATGGCTCTTTGAAAAATGCTTGGTGCATTTTTCAGATAAAAAGAGAGGTGACAAAATTCGTTCTTCACATTATTTACGGCGAATGCCGTTTTTTCCCTGTCCCGTTCTGCTAATTTGATTTGATGGAAACCCGATTTCAAATCGAGGGTCGTGAAAAATACAGAGTTTCCTAAATTAATCAAAATAACTGAGATATCTGGGATGGGGTATTTGTCGCAAATTGTTTTTTCATTCAATTTGCGGAAATCAATGACTAAGCGCATTTTCCGCCTGCCTGATTCGTCCAAATCCTTTTTGTCGACGATCAAAATGGGGTTGTTATAAGGCGACCGTGAAGGTCTTATTATTCCATTTTTGAGCAGTTCTGATATTTCATTATTCACGAATTCAGAGGCAGCTATAGGATAAGGGTATGGCTTAGCATAGACCGGTTCATTGTCAGTCGTTCGGATTGTTGCAACTACGTTGGTGTTGAAGGGAAGTGAGTCGTGAGGGTCTGCAAAGACTTTAGAATAAGGGCCTATAATTGTGGAAACATCTGGCTTATCTGGTTCGTTTTGTTGTGAAATATTATTCACATTCTTGCAGTAAAAGTATAACAATATTTCGTGGCCACCATGGTAATTTATTACCCCTTTTTTGAGATCTAGATTGGCATTAATTTCCTTTAGAAAATCAAACCCAATTATTCCGTCGAAATTTTGTAAATCGGGAAGCAAGTAAAATACAGAATGAAACAGAATGAAATACAGAATTTATTGAAAACGTTTATAAGGCATTTATGAATAACTTTATTGGCTCCATGTATTGATTTTACGGTAAACGGCTGATTTACTGGTTTCATTGCTTTCAGATTGTTTAGGTGTCTGATATAATTATTAGCAGCGCCGGTGTCCACTAAAAATTTCAATGTCCTTCCTCCTAATGTTTTTTTCACATAAGGGAGGAGGGACCTGCCTCTAAAACATTTATTTCGTCTTCTTGGTAGTTCTCTTCAGTATCGTCATCTTCACGGTAGATGTTCTCAAATTCGTCTGCTGCTTGGTATTCTTCTTCGGGTAAACTTATACCTGAAGGTAAATCCTGTTGAGGTATTAGATTATTTATACGCTGTAGTTTCTGTATTGGTCGTCTATAGCTTTCATTTGGTCTTTTGGGTGGTCTTAACGTTTGAGGGTTAAAACTATTAAGGGTGTTCTCATTTTCCCTAAATTTGTATGAATCATTGCGAAGGACACCTTGGTAAGTATTATTGTTGTTTCCTGGGGGCGATTGGAAAGGTTTTTCGAAATTTTGAGGTGCGTTAGGTACCGGTCTGTTATATCTAAACCGGTATGAAGAGGGGTCCACGTCCATCGGTACCGGACGTGGGTACGTGTTGTTAGCTACCTTCTTATATTGAGGTGACGTTTGAGGACCGTAATTGTACATATTTCGATTCCTAAAGGTCTGCGCGAATAATGACCGAGCTTGATTGGACTCCAGCTCCTGGGCAAGTGCTAGGGCTGTCGGCATGTCCGTTGGTTTCGACGAAAACAGAATATCGCAGAGTGGTTTATTTAGTCCGGAGATAAATACGCGAAGGGCGTCCTCTCTATATTTTTGATTTAATGAACTTATCAATTCAGGATTCCCACTATGCGTCATAAGGTTTTTGTTAATGATTAGGGATAATTTTCGTTCTACATGATCATAAAATTCAAGGATACTTCTACGTCCCTGCCTCAAAGTTGACAGTTCCTGTTCTACTAGATAAATCAGCCTCTTATCGGCGTATGTAAAGTCTAGACGTGCTATGATAGCACCAGAATTCAGTACAGTGTTGAAAGATGATAGAACTAGGTTCGCCGGGCCTGCTACCTTGTTCCTTATTAAAGCCACCGCCTGGTAATTTCTAGAACTACCTTGGTAGCCCTCAAAAAGCTTGTAAGCGGTATGCCTGCCTCCATGACACGTAGTTTATTTGATCACCACTAAATTCGGGCAACGATTTTACCAGGTCTAGCGATTCTTCGGATGTAACGTTCGGAATAATGGTAACTGGTTCGTATTCTACAACTTGTGTGGGAGTTTCAAGAGTTCTAAGTCTGTCAGTTAAGTTTGCGATGGAGTCCTGGAATTCCCGTCTGGTCTGCTCTGTTGCTGCTTTAATTGCAGCATTAACAATAGCTTGCAGAGCTTGAGGGTCCATTTTCAATAATTTAATTCGAAACAAGTGGATTTAAATTTAATTGGTTTAATATAAATTTGCTTATTTTATAATGACTTAATGTCGAATTTAATATTTCCAATTTTCCAATTATTCACTTCAGTTTTTATTTACCAATTTGATAATAATTTACATTTCTATGGTTACATTAATTAATAAGGAGATTAGATTTCAGCGAATTCTTTATTTAGATTTGCAATTGATTTTAATGACAAGATTTAAAGAAATTCTCTTTTTTTAATTCAATAATAACACCCTTTTTCCTTAAATTGTTAAAATAATCTTAGACTAATTAGTTCCCTTTTTTATTTAGTTAAATCTTTAATTGTATGGATTTTTTTAATTAATTCTTTTCTTTTTTAAAACATTTTTTTTTCGTTTTCCTTTAAATGATATCTTACAATATCTTACAACAATATCTTACAATAAAATAGACTGCATCCTGGTTACTGTTATTTTTGCCTTCTCTGAAGAGTTTTTACTGTTTATTTTTATTATTTTTTTTTTTCATGAAGAATTTTCAGTTTATTTTTTTTTTCTTTTTCAAAAAATTTTCACTGTTTTTTTTATTTTTTTTTCTTTTATGAAAAATGTTCAGTTTTTTTCTTCTATGAAGAATTTTCACTTTTTATTTTTTTTCTTTTATGAAAAATCTTCACTGTTTATTTAGTTTTTTCTTTTATGAAAAATTTTCAGTTTTTTTCTTCTATGAAGAATTTTTACTTTTTATTTTATTCTTTTATGAAAAATTTTCACTGTTTATTTTGTTTTTTTTCTTTTATGAAAAATTTTCACTGTTTATTTTGTTTTTTTTCTTTTATGAAAAATTTTAATTTTTTTTCTTCTATGAAGAATTTTCACTTTTTATTTTTTCTTTTATGAAAAATTTTCACTGTTTATTTTGTGAGTTCGAACTCACAGCCACTTGTTAATATAAAAGATTTATTCCAGTGGCCCCACGTTGGGCGCCAGTTTAAATAAAAGATTTGCTCTTATTATTTTTTTGAGTTTTATTGCTGGCACTATGTGCCAGTGTTATTCTTCGTTACACGCTTAAGACTGCCCTTAACTTTACAAAGTCAAGCTTAAAAATACCTTAATTGTTGTTCTTGCTGTTGTTGTTGTTACTGTTGCTATTGCTATTGCTGCTAATGTTAACGTTGTCGCTGCACTAGTGCTGCTGTCGTCATCGTCGCTGTTGTTGTTGCGCCTTTAGTGGTTGTTGCTATTTGCTGCTACTGCTTTTGCATTGGCCGCACTGCTGTTGTTATTGGCTTTATTGTTGTTGTTGTTGTACAAGTTGAGTCCGCTGTTGTTGTTGAAGGTATTACTGCTTGCTGCTTATTGCAATTCGGGTGAAATAGCAATAGCAGACGCTTACGTTGCAGAAAAGTTTGGAGCGGATGCGTGTGCATAATTTTTAGCTGACACCCGCTAACTTACATTTGGATTATTCTACAAAAAGGCGAAATGATATTTATATATTTAAGTCTGGAGAATCGGGAGCGGACGCATTTGTTAACTTGTATAAACAGGCATTAACTTATCAAGACATAAGCCATGCATTTATAATGATGTTTGAACAGTTTTTTAAAAAGAATTGGTGTAAGGAGCCGTTTCTTAATATTAATCACATTATAAAGTATAAGCCTTTTCTGCACTAAAAATCTGAAATACCCTCATGTAGCATTAATTAAAAAATTCATAATGCAATTTTCATTTAAAAAACTGATTTGTTTTCTCATTCCCATCACCTTAGAATTGGAAATTGAAATTTTTCATATTTTTATTTCTCTTTTACATTTCTCATCACACCAGGATGTGCCTTCATACGTAGCAAGAAATTGATTCAGATTAACTAGAATAATCTTTTATCAATAACAAAAAAAAAAAAATAACAAAAATTGGTGGCATTCATCCATGGTCACTCTTAACACCGTTCAGAAAAAAACAAAAAATAATGTGGCAAGTTTTATTAATTTAAGCAAGCGGGGCTCGAATTTGTGGTTACTTTTTCATAAGCGTCAATCATTTTTTTGATTTAATTCCCATTTTCAAGGGACCGTTTTTGAAAATATTAATATGCAAATATTTAATAATCACATAACATTTTTTTCCATAATCATTTTTTTAAACTGAATTATGTTTTTTCCGTGGTGTCAACTGGCAAAAAGTGGAATCGCTATATTTAAATAAAAGCATTTCGTTTTACTGTAGTTTCCATTATTTCAGGTCGTTAGGTGATACATTTAAGAAATTTATAATTATATTTTACATTTAAAAAAAAATATTTTATACTTAATTAAGTATTCAGAACATCCGCTTTACCATGGTTAGCAAAATTTTCTGTGCACCTTAATTTTCTTTGAACTATATACAATATTTCTGTCAAAAGTTTTTGGTTTTGGTAAAGCCTCTGTTATAGAACCGAAAAACTGGCAAAATACAACATTTTTAAGTCTTTGACTTTTTTTATGAATGAAAGAGCCATCGCGGCAAATTGTCTTGTTTTATTTTTACTATTCGTTAAGTTAAATTGTAATCAGAGAGATGTCTAAAGTTATTTTCAATTTTTAACCACTTTTGGTGTTTTTAATTTTAGCCATTTTTTTTAATTTTAGACCTGTGTGCGTCGGTTGCTGTTATTTCGTTTGGAATAATTTTACTTAGCGGCCATAAGGCCCATTCTGGGTATCCATTTATTCTGATGATAAATGAAAATGAGAAATAAAAATATGAAAAATTTCAATTTCCAATTCTTAGCTGATGGAAATGAGAAAAAAATGTGTGCTTTTAATTAAAAATTTCATTGTGAATTTTTTAATGAGAAAATTGGTGAGATCTTTCCAATGAGAATTTTAAAATTCAATTCACGTCGATAGAAATTGAAAAATTTTGTTGGTATAAAGCTTCAGTACCTGGGCGACCGAGCTCCGCTCAGAGTCCCACAGTATATTGAAATGTTTTACGGTTTTTAATGTATCGAAAATGCCAACTTTATCTTAAAAACATCATATAAGATCATATTTTTCAATAAATTTAAATGCATTTTTCTTTTATGATAATTTCGATTTTCAACGAAACGAAATTGGTTTTTGTTTTTTTATCCCTTTACAAATACTAAATAATTCCGATAATTTACTTATGCTAAACGAAACTTAACTCTGACTCTACGTATTCATAGTCCCGGCTATTCCAAGCCAAGCTTGCATTAGCAAGATATTTTTCAAAAAATTTACCGCATGCTCCTTTTCCACTTATAAGAATAGAAATATTTTTTTATGTCGCCATTTTTTCTACATTTATCGAGATAGCAATTTTTGATTTAAGGAAAAATCTTGAAAATGGAGTCATTTTCAATAAATCATATCTCTGTCATCTGTTACCCCTGTTTTTGTAAATGAAGTATCGTTAGAAAGCAATTGAAAAGAGATTTTTAATAAAAATGATATATTTTTGGATTTTTTTTTGCTAGAGTTGCATACTTTATTGAAAAAAACTAAGTTATTCATATCTCAAAAAGTGCATTTTCGGTTTTTTGACGTAGAATTACGTCTTACAGTTTGTATGGGGTCGTATTAACAAATTTTTTAAGGTCATGGAACGTTTTGTGACTTATACTTTAGGGTATACGTACATCCTTTAATACTCATCGCTCAAACATAAAAAATATACTAAAGTATCAGATATATCCTGCGCTTAACGATTATTTAGCAAAATTGCGAAATCTTAGAAGAAAAATCTATATTTTTTTATAAGAAAATTAATCATTAGCTGTTGCAGAGCTGTAAAAACATCCTTGATTGCTTTAACAAAAATTTGAATCAGTGAGTAACAAAAAAAGAATGCATTCAATGAATGCAAAATTGATCCATGAATAAAATTTTGAATTCACATTCAATTTTAAAAAAATTGATTTATTATTCATGAATGCTATTTATAGAGAATGCTATTCACAAAGAATGCAATTCACAAGGAATCGTTATTCATTTTGCATTCATGCATTAATTTCTTATTCATTATTCATTTTTTATTCATTATTCATTTCTTATTCATTATTATTTTTTTATTCATTATTCATTTTTTATACATTATTTATATTTTATTCATTATTAATTTTTTATTCACATCATAGCTTTGTGTAAACTTTTCAACCAAAGTAGTATATTTTTACTTTGGTGCAGCAGTGTAGCTATCGGAGGCTTGGAGGCTTGTCCTGTGCTCAGGGTTGGCTCAGGGAACTTAAAAAAGGTCCCATCTAAATAACTGAATATTATTTAAATTTTGTTTTCATGTATTATTACATGAAAGTATGTTTATAAGTTATTTTCTCAAATATTTCATAAATTTAATAAAATTTATGCGCAAAAATTAAATTTCAATCGTTTTTTAAATTCTTCTTTCTATTGAGTTGAAATGCATCTAGTGACCAAATTAGAAATATTCTACTTTGGTTGAAAAATTAACACAAAGCGATAGTATGGATACAAAATGAATAATGAACAATAAATGAATAATGAATAAAAAATTAATACTGAATACAAAATCAATAATGAATAAAAAATTAATAATGAATAAAAAATTAATAATGAATAAAAAATTAATGCATGAATCCAAAATGAATAACGATTCGTTAATTGCATTCTTTATGAATAGCATTCAATTGAATAAAAAAATTAATGCATTATTCTGAATAATGAAAAATGAATAATAAAAAAATTTTTTAAAATTGAGTGTGAATTCAAAATTTTATTCATGAATCAATTTTGTATAAATTGAATGCATTTTTGTGTCGTTATTCATTTGTACTTAAAATTTTGAATATGAATGAGAATTTTACAGCTCTGGCGGCTTGCATGTTGTGTCTGCTGCTTTCTTTGTTTTGGTTTTGTTGTTTTTGCTTGTGTTGGTTTTGTACGAACTGATTCGCAGCATTGGTTCCCTACTCCACGTTAAGAGGGTGATCCGATACGATTTAACTCATATGAAAAAAAAACTACTTGCATTATATTTCGTTGTATGCTATTACCCAATAGATGGCGCTTTCTATTCGGATGACATGATGTATGCATCTAAACGAGCAAGCGTTTGTTATTGCGTCATGTAGACAGAAGCAGAACTAAATATGTGAAATGAACAATCCAGTTATTATTTAAGAAATGAACCAGGTTTTGTTCCGGATAAATTTTTGTTTTTGTTTTCAATGCAAATTAATTTGGATGATCAACCATATACATCCCAAATCATTTAAGAGCAGATTCAAAGTATACATCGGACAGAGAAAAAACTGGCACCCGTGGAAGCAAAAAATGTATTTCGTGGCTCAGTTGGTTAAGCAGTTGTCGATTAGATTTGATAAATCAAATGAGCCTGGTTCGATCCTCAGCCAGACCGTTTTATATAATTTTTATAATATTCTTTTTTAATTTTATATTATTATAACCTTATTTTATTAAATATTTAATGTAAGAACTGCATAGAGCAATAGTTTTATTTTTTGGCACATCCTGTTTTTTGCGATAGCATGACCAAATGTGAGCAAAATACAGCTATTATTACCCTTTTAGTTATTTTGTATTCAATTTTTAACTTAAGGTACTATAATTCTAATTTGTGACGAGGCAAATCTTGGTTGCAAGTTTTGCCGCACACGCAACAACACCAACAGCTAGCGACAACAACAAACACAGCAACAACACCAGCTAGTTAAATAAACCACAGCTAGCAACAACAACAAATACCAAGCGATGACAACAACAGCTAGTAAACACCAACCAACAGCAGCAAGTTTATTTACTATATTAGCTGTGGTTTTTACCAAGCGAGTAGTTAAAAAACGACCGCTTATCATATGTATACTCGCTTAAATAACACAGGAAACTGTTACTCGCTTAAAAGTTTGCCGACCAAACGAAAAAAAATGCTTCCAAGTTATGTTTCAATAACTGTATAAATTTCCTACAAAGGTGGCAACTATATCTGATTGATAGTCAATAGTGATGTATGAAATGAACATTTTTTGTACCAAATACTTTTCACGAAATACTCATAATTTGCTTTAGATAAATATTTCAATAAAAATACATAATAATTTAATAGGTAAGATAAACAAAATTTATCATATATACTCATTATGTAAAACTATGTTGTTTGCTTAAGCTTTTAGCACTGAAAATATTTTGAGTATCGGGTTTGTTTTCAGAACCGAGTCTCCAAAGCTTAAAATCTGAAAATTTATGCATCACTTATTGTCAGAACTTTGATATATAAAATAAATTTGTCAAAAATTGTTTACAAAAATTTTATCAGAACATAAACAACGTTTTTGACTTTTCAGAAAATGCTTCCAAGTTTTAAAAAAATTCTTAAGCGAGTAAGCAGTCGTTTTTTGACTACTCGCTTGGTAAAAAACACAGCTATTATTATTTTATTTACTTTATTATTATTTGTTTTGGAAAAAAAGAACATATTGTTAATTCCTTTATATATAACCATGAATTAAAAAATTATTAAATACCAATCTGAATTTAAAATTACGTTACATTTATTACAATTAGTTTGAAGTATTAAGTTATAAATAAGATGAAGTTCAACAAAGCACCCTGTACCAACATAAATTATAAGCTATGTATAAGCGTATATATGTAACTGGTGTGAGCAGCGGTCAATGCGGCAAAAACATAGCGGATGGTCAGGCGATACCAAAAACAAATATGCAGCAGCCAAGAGTAACATAGAGAACATACGATCCACAACAACCAAAGGCAGCAGTGAGAGACGCAGAGAAGTAGAACCAGTTTTACTTGGAAAGCTATGAGAGATAGCACCAACACTAACACAATAGATTACAAGCAGACATTAGAGCAACGAGAGTGAGAACAACGCACAGTGAGCGACAGCGACGTTGTTAAGTGAAGAAGACGAGATCAAGCCAGCAGCGGTATCGGGCTGAGTGATTGAAGATACAGAAATGATTAGTTGACAGACCATTGAAAGTGCAGGTTGCACAGGGTAGCGAACAGACCACTGAAAGTGCAGGTGGCACAGAGGAGCTGACAACGGATCAAAGAGCTTGATATTAGCTGATGCAAATACAAGGCGGAGGTGCGGATGGTAAAACAGCGGACGGACCAGCAAGCGACAAGAATAAAAAGTAAGGCTTGAGGCTGGTGCTAAGGAAATTGTAGGGAAAGTGAACAGGAGTGCCGTCAGGTCACAAGCGTAGGGACTAGTCACTAGAAACGTGCCGTCAGGTCGCTTAGTGACATAATAGATAAGGAGAGCGCCGTCAGGTGGCTTAGCAAGAATTCGAAGCCAGGCTTTGTTGTAGAAGCGTGCCGTCAGGTCTCTTAGCATAAGGAATCGAAGTCAGGAGCGTGCCGTCAGGCCGCACGGTTGTTAAGACGAGTAGGAGCGTACTGTCAGGTCACTTAGCAAGAATTTGAAACTAGATTTTGTTTTAGAAGCGCGCCGTCAGGCCGTTTAGCATAGGAGAACCTAAATACAGGATTTAAGATATTAGCATCACGCTGGGTTTTATGCTAGCCAAGCCAATATAGCCAAGCCTCACTCAGATAGAAGACCACCAGATCACCATACTGCTCATCACACTACCTTACAAAATAGCTTTAATATTTGTAAGAACAAAGAATTAAAAAAATCTAAAATAAAGGCTACTTTGAATTGTCCAACCAACAAATTTTGTAATTGGAGATCCTGGGTAACAACTGAGTTTTACCTCAGCTTTAGAGCCGGAAGACCGGCAGCTTCGTTACAAATTTTATTCCCAATTTATTAAATTTACGTAAATGTCTAGTATTTTTATTCGTATCAATTCTAATAAAAAAAGGATTAAAAATGTATTAGTCCAATGTATTGTTCAAAAATTACTCTACGATTTTTAACCGTGTAGTGGTTTTACTATTGTGGGATTTTGTTGGATTTTTTGTATAAACTCTATAAATAGGCTTATATAACTAGAGCTACAGATTTCAAACTTGGTGTGTCTGTTTGTTACATCAAAACTAAGATATGTACAAGTTGTGAATTTGTCACTTCATTCGCCCACTGACGGCCAATTGAAAAATGCTGAAACTTTTTGTTTTAAGACCGATCTAAAAAATTCGTAGAGTAAAGTTCATCTTAATTCTTTTCGAATTTTTATAAGGCATTTACAATTTTGTTAACTTACTACAAATAAAAGTGAATGAAACTAATAGCGTTTTCTTATCTCAACGAAAAATTCTGCCCTCCAAAGATACAAAATTTTTTCCATTTTGACCTGAACCCACAGAATTCAGACTTGCTTTTAGCTGAGAATACATCACAAAAAGAGCAAAACTTCTTCAAACTGTTCACTGCTTGGTGAAGCTCAAAAAAATAAAAAAAATTAAAGTTCATGGCGCGAGTCGAACTCACAACCTATACATTGATAGGCCGAAGCTCTATTCAACGAGCTATCACAACCATACAAAAATAGTAAAATTAACATAGCATATTCCGCAGGAAAATAAAGATATTTATTAAATGCGTGAAAACTCGGAAAAACGGCTTTTCCCAGAGATGAGACCTAGCTGTATCGATTTTCATCCATATTGAAAATTTTATCGAAATCGTTAGAGCCATTTTCGAGAACGCAATTGCAAATATATATACAAATATTGCTCGTTTAATAGAATAAGATATGTGTTTTGGTCTGGGTATTTAAGTAAATGAAACTCTGTTTTATTTGCTTGGATAAAAAGTAAAATTGTGTTTTATGACGCGTTTCCATGCTATCTCCTACAATCACATTTTTTGTAAGAATGAGCGAACCCTATCTTATGGTGTTAACTTATGTGAGTGTGAAATACATACATTTTCTATTTTTATAGCATGTGATATCCTCTATCATTTCATTATATACTAGAAGATAGAAAAAGATAAACTTCTTGAACTTTTCCTATAAATGTGTATCAAATGCTATAATTTCTTACAACTGTTTTATAGCTGCATGGCATTTTTAATTGTGGGGGAGAGTGGTACTAGTTGTCACAAAATATGAATGGACCGCTGTAACTCCCACAAATCAAGCAATAATGGCACTTGATTTGTGGGAGTTACAGCGGCAATTTAATCTTTATTCTTCAATCCTGATATGAATAACGCATATTAATTTAAAATACTTCAAAACATTTTCCTGATGAAAAATTTAAGTCGTCTGGGACCAGTTCCCCACTCGTGGGGTAAGTTGTCCCAATGCGCAGTCCTCGTTGTCACACTTCTTAATCGTAATCGCTGCCGCACTCCGAAGCACAATTTAAGATCGATGTATCAAACTATAACTTTTACTACATTATGTACATTTTATAAATTGACAACAGTTGTTATTGGATTTGACAACATACCACACACATTGAATCCACGTTATCTTCATTGATACTAGCAATATTCGGCTTGCATCATGATTTCTGAAGATGTCCGACCTCATTTTGCGATTTATTGTACTGTTTCCTTAAATTTAAATAAAGAATAACAAACATTTATACATGTTATATGAAATTATGTTATATGAAATTATGAAATTATACAACAAGCTCCACAAGCGCTGAGACAACCTGTACCATTTGCCAAAAAATTTAAATAATATTCTGTAAATTTATATATAATTTTTTATCCAAGAATTCATAGATATTAACAAAATATAATATTAATTGTATTGGAAATTTATTTAAAGTTGAATCTTACACACTTCTTTTTGTCAAAACACAAATTTTAAAAATATATAAAAATACACAAATCCAACCTAGTTTCTCAAATCTCTTTTAATTTCTGCAAAACAAAACTAACAGCACTTAAATTTTCTTGGGATGGTAGAAATTGCAATAGCGTATAGATAGCATTGATATTCCACTCGATAAAGTGTTGAATCAAAAGATATCGGCGTTGTGACAACTAGTACTTGTGACAACGGGGACGACTCTCCCCTATATGACATTTCTAAAAATGAAAAATATTAGAAATTCAATCTCCTTTCGCCTTCTCAAGCCCATATTGGATCTGAGTGAACGATTTGCTGTCCAATCAAAAGCTCATGTACTGCAGCAAAAAGACTACTATGAAAATTTGCAAAAGGTGCTCCTCGGTGCAACTTTAAATCTATCTTGTAGGCCACTGTCGCAAGTTCAGCACAAGTTGTGTATTTCATTATCTATTGTGCTGCAGGACCATTTCGTCGCGTATGATAGCTCCAATCTTCCTAAGAAATCCTTTTGTTTCCGTTTTGTATCTTAGCTGCAGCATGCCATCATCGGATGTATTACCAGTGCTGGGATTAAAGAGGTGTAAAACACCATTGGCAGATACTTAACTGAGTAAATAACTGTAATATTAGTATTAAATACTGATAATTTTGATTATTTGTTCGAGGGATGAGTAATACTGGCACCCAGGAACTTAGCATTATACAATGATACAACAGTTTCAGCAACAGGTTCATATTTTCAAATTTTTGATGCAGATTGAACGAACTTTTTCAGGCCTATAATTTGAGAGTTTATTTGCTTACATCTATTACACTAGTTAATATATATACGGAAAACATAATTTTTAGAGTTTTGCAAAATGGTTTAGCTCACTGACAGATTTCGGCATAGCCAAAATATTTTGGGAATCATCATAAAATACATCAAGGTTCATTTTAGGATGGGCACAAATGAAAATTTTTTTTTTAAGGCACCTTAATATAGTCATGTTCCGGAGCAATAAGCCTAAATATCAGTATTTTGCTTTCAGAAATTTAAGGGTAGGGCCATAGTGGGTGAAAAAAATTTTGCAAAAATTTATTTTTCTAATGGTGGACTTTTCCAATGGCGCGTTATGCCATTTGGACTTCACTCCGCCCCCGCAACTTTTCAACGGGCATTAGATCGAGTCATCGGTGCGGACATGGAACCACACGCGTTTGCCTATTTCGACGGTATAATCATCACCGGGACCACGCTGGAGCAACATATGGAAAATCTGAGAGAAGTGTTCCGCCGACTTAGAGAGGCCAACCTTCGCATTAATATTGAGAAGTGTAAATTTTTTAAAAAGGAGATTAAATATCTCGGACATGTGGTGAGTGAACAAGGGATTCATACAGATCCAGAGAAGATTTCCGCCATCAAAGAGCTTAAGCCGCCTGGAAACGTTCGCGAATTACGGCGGTGTCTCGGCATCGCATCCTGGTATCGACGGTTCGTACCTGAGTTTGCCAAAGTCGTCCACCCATTAACTGCACTGTTGCGAAAAGGGAAACATTTTAAGTGGGGATCCCAGCAACAAGACGCATTCGAAGAGCTTAAGAAACGCCTTACAGAAGCACCTGTCTTAGGTTGCCCAGACTTTAACCAACGATTTGGGCTACAGACAGATGCTTGCGATTACGGTTTAGGGGCAGTTCTAACCCAAAACATAGAAGGTGTAGAGAGGGTTATAGCCTATGCAAGTCGACATTTGAACAAAGCCGAAGTAAACTATTCAGCAACAGAGAAGGAATGCCTGGCAATAGTGTGGGCAATACGTAAGATGAGACCCTATCTGGAAGGATATGCGTTTACGGTCATAACCGATCATCTATCACTCAAATGGATGAACTCAATTGAGAGCCCATCAGGACGAATAGCGCGATGGACGCTCGAATTACAACAATACACTTATGACGTGCAATATCGGAAAGGTAAGCAAAATGTTGTCGCGACGCCCTTTCAAGACAACCAGTAGAGGTCACTTGCGGAACCGTCATAGCACCGAGCCATGAAAAAAAGATGCAACTGGTACGAGCAACGCACCAGAGAAGTTGAAACAAGCCCTGATAAATTTCCAGAGTATATTATTGAATGTGGAAAGTTGTACCGTCATTTTCCAAGAACCATTGGCGACGAAGACTGTGCTCCTTGGAAATTATGTGTACCCAGTCACCTCAGACACCGTGTTATGCAGGAAAACCATGATGCACCCACCGCTGGTCACTTAGGAATACGGAAAACCATAGCCAGGGTGGCAAACAAATATTACTGGCCAGGTATGTTTCGCGACGTAAGGCAATACGTTAGAGGGTGTAAAAGTTGCCAGAGTTACAAAGTCAGTCAACAACAACCAGCAGGGAAGGTGCTGACCCACCTTGCAGAGGAACCATGGGCTACAGTCTGCGCAGATTTTGTGGGCCCGCTACCAAGATCAAAGCATGGGAATACGATGTTGATAGTGTTCGTAGATAAATTTTCCAAGTGGTTGGAAATGATGCCGCTTCGAAAAGCTACTAACGAACAATTAATAAAAGCATTTAGAGAACGAGTGTTAGCAAGGTTTGGAGTACCCAAAGTTCTAATCACCGATAACGGAGTCCAATTCACGAGTAAGAATTTTTAACGCTATCTAAAAGACCTTGGGGTTCAGCAAAGGTTCACCGCTCCATACACACCGCAGGAGAATCCCACAGAGCGCACGAATAGAACCATAAAAACGATGATTTCCCAATTCACAGAGGATCAGCACAACAAATGGGATGATTTACTCCCCGAATTAACACTCGCATATAACACCAGTGAATCGGAATCCACAGGATATAGTCCCGCTTTTATTGTTCAAGGACGAGAGCCACACCTTCCTAACGCACTTTTCGATGAGTCTACCACAGGAACCGGCCAGGAAATGATTCCACCGAATGAACATGCCGAATGCATAAAAGGCATTTTCAAGATTGCCAAAAGAAATATGGAACAAGCTGCGCAGTCTCAGGCCAGACATTATAATTTAAGACGCAGAGAATGGATGCCAAATTAAGGCCAATTAGTTTGGGTAAAGCAGCACCATCTGTCAAAAGCGGCTGACAAGTTTGCAGCAAAACTGGCACCACGATTTGCCGGCCCATATAAAATAGAGGCATTCGTCTCACCGGTTATAGTTCAAATCAGAAAACCCGGCAAAAATCGTAACCGCACTGCGCATATCAGCGAACTGAAACCCTACCACTCCAATGAGTGATTTAAAAAAAAAAAAAAAATATATAAATAAAACTAAGTTCAATAATAAATAAAACACACCATCCTGTATTACCATACCGGTAGTATAAGACAAGCACTCATAAGCAAGGATCAGTCAAGCAAAGATCGTCAAGCAGTAAACATCACAAGTATGGCAGCCGCGTACCGTGGGGGGGGCGGGGGGGGGGCGGTACGCCCCGGGCGGCAATAGTTTAGGGGCGGCACTGAAGCTAAATAAAGCCTTTTACAAAATAAATATGTGTACATTATCATTTTAAGGTGTACAAACAAAAGAAAGAACTAAACTTAATGAATAAATTTGGCCACCACAGTAAATGTAACTATATTTATGAGCTTCGTATTGAGCACAACCAAAATGTAAAATCGTTTTTCGAGTCTCAAAATTAGTTGCCAAAGAAATAAAAAAAGACATAATATTTAGGCATGTGCGAGTAGTTGAATTTTCGAATAACTCGGCTGCGACTTGAAACAAGCATTGAATAACTGGTGTTTTCGAGTAACTCAAAGTTTTTTGAGTTTTTAAGTGCTTTAACTTGTCAGTGGAAATGCCCAGTAGAAAAGTGGTTTAACAGAATAACGTTTTTCAACTTAGGTATATTTGGTAAAAAAAGCTGTTTTGTGCTTTGATGTGTTGAGTGTGGGAGAAAGGCGGAATTTTCGTTTGATTATGGCGAATTGTAAGTTCAGAGTGCATATTAAGAAATAAGACTAATGCGTATAATTTTAAGTCGTATCTTTTATAATGTTTTTTGATTTTTTAAGGGATTTCACTGTTTTAATAAAATCACTTTGGAGAGGAGTTAGGCGTGGTCTAAACTGATTTAGGTCATTTTCTAATTTAATAATTTAATTATTAGTTTTCAAGAACTGATTTTGAGAAATGACCACAAGGTTTCAGCAGCTTAATGCTCTTGCTGAAAAATTCGCAATTCTTACTCCTTTGATTCTCCTGAATGATAAGTTGGAATGTAAACTGAATGAATTCTGTCACGAAGAAATTGACAATGAAGAGTTTCTCGTTGAGAGAAAAATACTTCAGCATATTGTTTCTATAGCTCACAAAGAAACTGATTCTTGTATGAAAGGTCTACTTGAACTTTTAAAATTTATTTTTAAATTAAGTCTAGAAAACGCAGTTCCAAACATTGTTATACTTTTAAGCTTTATTCTAAGCTTTTATTCATAAAAACCTACATAAGAACTACAATGAGTACGTCTCGCCTACAAAATCTTGCCATATTATCTATAGAATATAAGTAAAGTAATGAAATAGACTTTGACAATTAGGGAATTCACAGTTTGCTTCTAAAGTTAACACCTGACAACTTTAGAAAGATATTTAGATCGAACTGTGAGCACCTCTTTTTGTGTTTTGGAGCTATATTGCAAAAATAGTTTGCAAAAATTTGAAATTTGTTCATAAACATGCCTCGAATGAACGGAAAGGAAGAATTATGAGATAACTTTAGCAACAAGTGGTATCTCAAGTTTGTACGTAAAACAAAAACAATCAAAGTTAACACTTGCTAAAATGTTCTAAAGTTAATAAACGGCAAAGTAAACAGAGCAGATAATACAGAACTGTGAGCACCCTAAATGAAATTACCGATTTTGCTAATAAAAAAACAAGAAAAATAATAATTTAATAAAATATTATATAAAAAAAATTGTATTTGTATAAATTTCCTTTTCGGTGTCATTAGGTAATAAACTTTTTTATCGTTGGCCTAATTCTAATATGGCGTAAGTCAACATTTGGAATAATAGCGATTATTAACGTTTAAGGGGACCTGACGCCTTAAAAATTTTGTTTATTTTAATGTTTAAAAATGTGTATAAGTTCAATAAAAATAGATATAATTTTGAAAAATTACAAATATATTTTTCGGAAAAATATTACGCAAAAAAAATTTTTTATTGTTTTAATCACATATACTGCTGATGGAATTTTTTTTAAAAATTCATGGCGCTTTTAATTTTATATGTTTTGTTCACCACTTTATATATCATAAATAAATTTTATTTTCAACTGTAGGGTATAAGTATAGTGTGTATGCAATGACAAAATTTTATTATGCCAGGTTACTCCTTAAAAAATACTTGTTCAGGTGTCAATATATCATATTTATATTTTAGTAAATATAGAAATCTCCCGTGATATAACAAAACCAAGTAACTTGTTTTTTGAAAATTGTGAGAAATTGGGGTATTGTGTTATAGGATATTATCTTTCCGTATATAAGATTTTTAAGTTTTTTCAAATTATTGAAGAGTTAAATTATTGAAGAGTTAAGAGTTAAGAGTTAAGTTTCGAAATTTTTGAAACTTGTGCTAGCCAAATTATTTTGCGTTGCAGTTTTTTAACAATTCAGTCGAACTTAAGATACTGAGAAAATTTTTGTCATATATTTTTTCATTTCATATAAACAAGATTTTTGTTTTTTCACAAAACCAGGCAACTATGAAGTTACTTGAAAGCCAATAAAACATTTATATGTTTCTTAGAACACTTTATTCTTTGCTGTTTTTTCAAAATCAAGTAACTTTAAAGTTGCTTGGTTTTGTTGTATAATATCAATTAAAACACAATTGTTTAGAAAATAAGTTGAACATTTGTTACAATTTTAATTAAGTATCTTATTTTAATAATTAAGTATCTACACAAGTATCTTATTAAGTAAATTATATATAAATCTATTCATTAAACTCAATAAAAAATCTTTTGATACTATTTTTAACAAAATTAATGGAACATATAAATAAATTCATGAATGTTGGTATTTACTCATGGCTGTAAAACCAATAGAAAGATCCTTAGAATCTGCACATTCCTTAAAATCTTCCCAAAAATTAATTTTTGTGTTATCATGTATTAAAGGAATTCATTTATCTTTAATATCCTTCTTTTTAGATGGGTTTTTTCACGATTTCCTTTAATTGTACATATTTGAAAATTTCAGAAGATCTTTTTGATGAACTAATGTGCATTCAAAAAATTTTGCATCGGTTTCGATGGAAGTTTTATAAAAAATTACAATAATCCTTTTCGAGTTTTTCTGAAAATTTTGCATTTAATTTTTTTCGGCAATTGCTGTATGCTGGATGCAATAATCTTTTCTTTGTAGCACGATTGAAAACGAATGTTTGAGAATCCTTTGTAGTACGATTGGAAAAGATTGTTTGAGAATCTTCAGATCGAGTATCCATGAAATGATTGTCCATGAGCTCTTCTTCGTCACCTTTTTCATTTGTGGATCAAAATCAGGATCATAGTACGACGATGCAGGACTAAAATCAATTTTACTTTCTCCGTTATTATCGCAAAAATCACTGGAGAGTATACTTATATTTTTGTAATAATTTCCAAAAAAAAATTCAAGGAACTTATCATATAATTTTTGATAGATTATTACTTTCAAATTTTCAATTAAATCGAAATTTTTTTCAAGTGACGACATTGTACGCTGTTTTTAATTATATTCGATACGTTTGAAGAAGAAGATGTGACTAAGAAAAAATTTTCAATAAATTTTGGAAATAATTTTTTGATTGCGGTATTTTGAAGTGAATTTTTTCGCATAAAATTTAACTTCGTTTAAGTAAAGTGCTGAAAAGTACTGAAGTAACTTGGTTTTGTTGTAACCCATTTTAATCTAATCAAGGCATTTCAAGTTACTTGTTTTATTTTTTTTTTAATATTAGTGTTTAGAAATGAGATAGGCAAAAATGGATTGAAGTTTCTCGTAGACTAAACTCTAGATTTTTAAACATGATAGAACAACAAAACCACGGAAGAAATGAGAGCAAAAATAGACTCATGCGCGCGTTTTGCTCCATTTTTTCCAAACTTGCGTCGTATTAGAAATAGGTTGATGATATGTATATTAGAATTTTTTTTATATAATTGAGAACAATGAAAGACCAAATTCTAAAGTGAAAACTATGCATACAAAACCCTATATTAATATCAAAGATTTTTTTTTTATTGCATATGAGAGGGGCGGCAAATTTGGAATCCGCACCGGGCGGCTTAGCCTCTCGGTACGCCACTGAAGTATGGACAACAAATTTGAACGCACACGTGAAAACTTTAAGCGCCATCTCCTAGAGGAGCAACAGCGACAACCCCGCACTCGACGTTTGAGCTCATCTTGGGAGGAGAGGGTAGATGAGCCATGTCAAAAGTTTCCACGTGTTCGCCTTCACCGGGTAGAAGACCCAAGAGGAAGCAGAGTCACCAACGAGGAGCCTCAACCCTCGGCCCGGAACGTACGATTCACTCAAGCGAATAGCACCAACGGAAATCCAATTCATTCCGAGAAGAGCAGCGATACGGAGCCACAGCCATCGACATCGACTTATGGTCGAAAGGTGCGGTATGCAAACCAACCAAGGAGTGCGCAGACTACTACAACGCCAAATTGTGAGGACAACGGCAAACAGCCTTCAGTAGGCGCGAACCTTCGTCGTGTCTGGTTCACCCACAACCCACGAAATGCCGATGCTCAGCAGAGACCCAGTTGCGCAGGCATAACTAACCATAGCCGCACTGAGGACAGCAGCGACAGGGAGGACAACAGCGAGCGAGCAGACAACATATTGCCCAGCGGCGAAGAAAGCCTAAACTTAGAGACCAGCGAAGACGGCAGCGACATAGGTCAGCTAATCGGCCCAGATGTCAACGATGAGCCGCACGAGCCACATGACGAGTTCGAAGACCACATTACACTCAGCAGCGAAGACGAAGAGTGTACAGAAGAACCGGAGAACGCGAGCGAGGAAGAAGAAGACTATGTACCCCGTCGCGGAAAGTGGTATCTATCCAACGTCGTAAGAGACCAGTTCCAAGGACAACGGTGGAGGCAAAGCGTGTTCCAACTTCACGCCACGATGGTGGAGAGAGATCCGCGTTTTCAAGGAGAGTCAAGCAACGGTCCCTGGGTAGAGTTTCCGCCCTCTCCACGACCCGAATATCTGACATGGGAGCCCCAGAGCAATGAGACCACAAGCGAGCCAGCCGAGCACAACAACGCGCTAGTAACCAACACGAGTGAGGGTCCAGGTAAGCAGCCACAACCTAGCACAACGCAAGCGTACAGAGTGAAGAGTATCTCCACCCAAACCGAGGACAGTCAGCACTGTGATCAGTCCACCCAGACCGAAGAAAAGGAGGACGACCATAACATGCCGTTGGCTATATTATCCCCACAGACCGAGAGGTTCATATCCGAGCTGCTAGCCACTGATGAGCAGGGTGACACGCTTCCACTCGAGAACGAACTCTGGGAAGTTGTAGAGGAGAGAGCAGAGGCGAACGCAAACGAGACGGTGGCCGAAGTGTCCGAGGAAAGGATGGATGGCGGCAGTCAGCAGGCGCCAATGATAGCAGACACATTAGACAGCATCATAAATGAATTGCTGGCAAACTGGGTGCCATCGACCAGAATGTCGAGACGACGACAGGTACAAGGTACCTGGTACCGCATTCTCGTATCCCGCAGCGGCGTAGTAACAACGCACGTCGATTCCAAGGCGAATTAAGAGGGGAGTGTGACGAGGTAAATCTTGGTTGCAAGTTTTGCCGCACACGCAACAACACCAACAGCTAGCGACAACAACAAACACAGCAACAACACCAGCTAGTTAAATAAACCACAGCTAGCAACAACAAAAAACACCAAGCGATGACAACAACAGCTAGTAAACACCAACCAACAACAGCAAGTTTATTTACTATATTATTATTTTATTTACTTTATTATTATTTGTTTTGGAAAAAAAAGAACATATTGTTAATTCCCTTATATATAACCATGAATTATAAAATTATTAAATACCAATCTGAATTTAAAATTACGTTACATTTATTACAATTAGTTTGAAGTATTAAGTTATAAATAAGATGAAGTTCAACAAAGCACCCTGTACCAACATAAATTATAAGCTATGTATAAGCGTATATATGTAACTGGTGTGAGCAGCGGTCAATGCGGCAAAAACATAGCGGATGGTCAGGCGATACCAAAAACAAATATGCAGCAGCCAAGAGTAACATAGAGAACATACGATCCACAACAACCAAAGGCAGCAGTGAGAGACGCAGAGAAGTAGAACCAGTTTTACTTGGAAAGCTATGAGAGATAGCACCAACACTAACACAATAGATTACAAGCAGACATTAGAGCAACGAGAGTGAGAACAACGCACAGTGAGCGACAGCGACGTTGTTAAGTGAAGAAGACGAGATCAAGCCAGCAGCGGTATCGGGCTGAGTGATTGAAGATACAGAAATAATTAGTTGACAGACCATTGAAAGTGCAGGTTGCACAGGGTAGCGAACAGACCACTGAAAGTGCAGGTGGCACAGAGGAGCTGACAACGGATCAAAGAGCTTGATATTAGCTGATGCAAATACAAGGCGAAGGTGCGGATGGTAAAACAGCGGACGGACCAGCAAGCGACAAGAATAAAAAGTAAGGCTTGAGGCTGGTGCTAAGGAAATTGTAGGGAAAGTGAACAGGAGTGCCGTCAGGTCACAAGCGTAGGGACTAGTCACTAGAAACGTGCCGTCAGGTCGCTTAGTGACATAATAGATAAGGAGAGCGCCGTCAGATGGCTTAGCAAGAATTCGAAGCCAGGCTTTGTTGTAGAAGCGTGCCGTCAGGTCTCTTAGCATAAGGAATCGAAGTCAGGAGCGTGCCGTCAGGCCGCACGGTTGTTAAGACGAGTAGGAGCGTACTGTCAGGTCACTTAGCAAGAATTTGAAACTAGATTTTGTTTTAGAAGCGCGCCGTCAGGCCGTTTAGCATAGGAGAACCTAAATACAGGATTTAAGATATTAGCATCACGCTGGGTTTTATGCTAGCCAAGCCAATATAGCCAAGCCTCACTCAGATAGAAGACCACCAGATCACCATACTGCTCATCACACTACCTTACAAAATAGCTTTAATATTTGTAAGAACAAAGAATTAAAAAAATCTAAAATAAAGGCTACTTTGAATTGTCCAACCAACAAATTTTGTAATTGGAGATCCTGGGTAACAACTGAGTTTTACCTCAGCTTTAGAGCCGGAAGACCGGCAGCTTCGTTACAAATTTTATTCCCAATTTATTAAATTTACGTAAATGTCTAGTATTTTTATTCGTATCAATTCTAATAAAAAAAGGATTAAAAATGTATTAGTCCAATGTATTGTTCAAAAATTACTCTACGATTTTTAACCGTGTAGTGGTTTTACTATTGTGGGATTTTGTTGGATTTTTTGTATAAACTCTATAAATAGGCTTATATAACTAGAGCTACAGATTTCAAACTTGGTGTGTCTGTTTGTTACATCAAAACTAAGATATGTACAAGTTGTGAATTTGTCACTTCATTCGCCCACTGACGGCCAATTGAAAAATGCTGAAACTTTTTGTTTTAAGACCGATCTAAAAAATTCGTAGAGTAAAGTTCATCTTAATTCTTTTCGAATTTTTATAAGGCATTTACAATTTTGTTAACTTACTACAAATAAAAGTGAATGAAACTAATAGCGTTTTCTTATCTCAACGAATAATTCTGCCCTCCAAAGATACAAAATTTTTTCCATTTTGACCTGAACCCACAGAATTCAGACTTGCTTTTAGCTGAGAATACATCACAAAAAGAGCAAAACTTCTTCAAACTGTTCACTGCTTGGTGAAGCTCAAAAAAATAAAAAAAATTAAAGTTCATGGCGCGAGTCGAACTCACAACCTATACATTGATAGGCCGAAGCTCTATTCAACGAGCTATCACAACCATACAAAAATAGTAAAATTAACATAGCATATTCCGCAGGAAAATAAAGATATTTATTAAATGCGTGAAAACTCGGAAAAACGGCTTTTCCCAGAGATGAGACCTAGCTGTATCGATTTTCATCCATATTGAAAATTTTATCGAAATCGTTAGAGCCATTTTCGAGAACGCAATTGCAAATATATATACAAATATTGCTCGTTTAATAGAATAAGATATGTGTTTTGGTCTGGGTATTTAAGTAAATGAAACTCTGTTTTATTTGCTTGGATAAAAAGTAAAATTGTGTTTTATGACGCGTTTCCATGCTATCTCCTACAATCACATTTTTTGTAAGAATGAGCGAACCCTATCTTATGGTGTTAACTTATGTGAGTGTGAAATACATACATTTTCTATTTTTATAGCATGTGATATCCTCTATCATTTCATTATATACTAGAAGATAGAAAAAGATAAACTTCTTGAACTTTTCCTATAAATGTGTATCAAATGCTATAATTTCTTACAACTGTTTTATAGCTGCATGGCATTTTTAATTGTGGGGGAGAGTGGTACTAGTTGTCACAAAATATGAATGGACCGCTGTAACTCCCACAAATCAAGTGCCATTATTGCTTTTAATCTTTATTCTTCAATCCTGATATGAATAACGCATATTAATTTAAAATACTTCAAAACATTTTCCTGATGAAAAATTTAAGTCGTCTGGGACCAGTTCCCCACTCGTGGGGTAAGTTGTCCCAATGCGCAGTCCTCGTTGTCACACTTCTTAATCGTAATCGCTGCCGCACTCCGAAGCACAATTTAAGATCGATGTATCAAACTATAACTTTTACTACATTATGTACATTTTATAAATTGACAACAGTTGTTATTGGATTTGACAACATACCACACACATTGAATCCACGTTATCTTCATTGATACTAGCAATATTCGGCTTGCATCATGATTTCTGAAGATGTCCGACCTCATTTTGCGATTTATTGTACTGTTTCCTTAAATTTAAATAAAGAATAACAAACATTTATACATGTTATATGAAATTATGTTATATGAAATTATGAAATTATACAACAAGCTCCACAAGCGCTGAGACAACCTGTACCATTTGCCAAAAAATTTAAATAATATTCTGTAAATTTATATATAATTTTTTATCCAAGAATTCATAGATATTAACAAAATATAATATTAATTGTATTGGAAATTTATTTAAAGTTGAATCTTACACACTTCTTTTTGTCAAAACACAAATTTTAAAAATATATAAAAATACACAAATCCAACCTAGTTTCTCAAATCTCTTTTAATTTCTGCAAAACAAAACTAACAGCACTTAAATTTTCTTGGGATGGTAGAAATTGCAATAGCGTATAGATAGCATTGATATTCCACTCGATAAAGTGTTGAATCAAAAGATATCGGCGTTGTGACAACTAGTACTTGTGACAACGGGGACGACTCTCCCCTATATGACATTTCTAAAAATGAAAAATATTAGAAATTCAATCTCCTTTCGCCTTCTCAAGCCCATATTGGATCTGAGTGAACGATTTGCTGTCCAATCAAAAGCTCATGTACTGCAGCAAAAAGACTACTATGAAAATTTGCAAAAGGTGCTCCTCGGTGCAACTTTAAATCTATCTTGTAGGCCACTGTCGCAAGTTCAGCACAAGTTGTGTATTTCATTATCTATTGTGCTGCAGGACCATTTCGTCGCGTATGATAGCTCCAATCTTCCTAAGAAATCCTTTTGTTTCCGTTTTGTATCTTAGCTGCAGCATGCCATCATCGGATGTATTACCAGTGCTGGGATTAAAGAGGTGTAAAACACCATTGGCAGATACTTAACTGAGTAAATAACTGTAATATTAGTATTAAATACTGATAATTTTGATTATTTGTTCGAGGGATGAGTAATACTGGCACCCAGGAACTTAGCATTATACAATGATACAACAGTTTCAGCAACAGGTTCATATTTTCAAATTTTTGATGCAGATTGAACGAACTTTTTCAGGCCTATAATTTGAGAGTTTATTTGCTTACATCTATTACACTAGTTAATATATATACGGAAAACATAATTTTTAGAGTTTTGCAAAATGGTTTAGCTCACTGACAGATTTCGGCATAGCCAAAATATTTTGGGAATCATCATAAAATACATCAAGGTTCATTTTAGGATGGGCACAAATGAAAATTTTTTTTTTAAGGCACCTTAATATAGTCATGTTCCGGAGCAATAAGCCTAAATATCAGTATTTTGCTTTCAGAAATTTAAGGGTAGGGCCATAGTGGGTGAAAAAAATTTTGCAAAAATTTATTTTTCTAATGGTGGACTTTTCCAATGGCGCGTTATGCCATTTGGACTTCACTCCGCCCCCGCAACTTTTCAACGGGCATTAGATCGAGTCATCGGTGCGGACATGGAACCACACGCGTTTGCCTATTTCGACGGTATAATCATCACCGGGACCACGCTGGAGCAACATATGGAAAATCTGAGAGAAGTGTTCCGCCGACTTAGAGAGGCCAACCTTCGCATTAATATTGAGAAGTGTAAATTTTTTAAAAAGGAGATTAAATATCTCGGACATGTGGTGAGTGAACAAGGGATTCATACAGATCCAGAGAAGATTTCCGCCATCAAAGAGCTTAAGCCGCCTGGAAACGTTCGCGAATTACGGCGGTGTCTCGGCATCGCATCCTGGTATCGACGGTTCGTACCTGAGTTTGCCAAAGTCGTCCACCCATTAACTGCACTGTTGCGAAAAGGGAAACATTTTAAGTGGGGATCCCAGCAACAAGACGCATTCGAAGAGCTTAAGAAACGCCTTACAGAAGCACCTGTCTTAGGTTGCCCAGACTTTAACCAACGATTTGGGCTACAGACAGATGCTTGCGATTACGGTTTAGGGGCAGTTCTAACCCAAAACATAGAAGGTGTAGAGAGGGTTATAGCCTATGCAAGTCGACATTTGAACAAAGCCGAAGTAAACTATTCAGCAACAGAGAAGGAATGCCTGGCAATAGTGTGGGCAATACGTAAGATGAGACCCTATCTGGAAGGATATGCGTTTACGGTCATAACCGATCATCTATCACTCAAATGGATGAACTCAATTGAGAGCCCATCAGGACGAATAGCGCGATGGACGCTCGAATTACAACAATACACTTATGACGTGCAATATCGGAAAGGTAAGCAAAATGTTGTCGCGACGCCCTTTCAAGACAACCAGTAGAGGTCACTTGCGGAACCGTCATAGCACCGAGCCATGAAAAAAAGATGCAACTGGTACGAGCAACGCACCAGAGAAGTTGAAACAAGCCCTGATAAATTTCCAGAGTATATTATTGAATGTGGAAAGTTGTACCGTCATTTTCCAAGAACCATTGGCGACGAAGACTGTGCTCCTTGGAAATTATGTGTACCCAGTCACCTCAGACACCGTGTTATGCAGGAAAACCATGATGCACCCACCGCTGGTCACTTAGGAATACGGAAAACCATAGCCAGGGTGGCAAACAAATATTACTGGCCAGGTATGTTTCGCGACGTAAGGCAATACGTTAGAGGGTGTAAAAGTTGCCAGAGTTACAAAGTCAGTCAACAACAACCAGCAGGGAAGGTGCTGACCCACCTTGCAGAGGAACCATGGGCTACAGTCTGCGCAGATTTTGTGGGCCCGCTACCAAGATCAAAGCATGGGAATACGATGTTGATAGTGTTCGTAGATAAATTTTCCAAGTGGTTGGAAATGATGCCGCTTCGAAAAGCTACTAACGAACAATTAATAAAAGCATTTAGAGAACGAGTGTTAGCAAGGTTTGGAGTACCCAAAGTTCTAATCACCGATAACGGAGTCCAATTCACGAGTAAGAATTTTTAACGCTATCTAAAAGACCTTGGGGTTCAGCAAAGGTTCACCGCTCCATACACACCGCAGGAGAATCCCACAGAGCGCACGAATAGAACCATAAAAACGATGATTTCCCAATTCACAGAGGATCAGCACAACAAATGGGATGATTTACTCCCCGAATTAACACTCGCATATAACACCAGTGAATCGGAATCCACAGGATATAGTCCCGCTTTTATTGTTCAAGGACGAGAGCCACACCTTCCTAACGCACTTTTCGATGAGTCTACCACAGGAACCGGCCAGGAAATGATTCCACCGAATGAACATGCCGAATGCATAAAAGGCATTTTCAAGATTGCCAAAAGAAATATGGAACAAGCTGCGCAGTCTCAGGCCAGACATTATAATTTAAGACGCAGAGAATGGATGCCAAATTAAGGCCAATTAGTTTGGGTAAAGCAGCACCATCTGTCAAAAGCGGCTGACAAGTTTGCAGCAAAACTGGCACCACGATTTGCCGGCCCATATAAAATAGAGGCATTCGTCTCACCGGTTATAGTTCAAATCAGAAAACCCGGCAAAAATCGTAACCGCACTGCGCATATCAGCGAACTGAAACCCTACCACTCCAATGAGTGATTTAAAAAAAAAAAAAAAATATATAAATAAAACTAAGTTCAATAATAAATAAAACACACCATCCTGTATTACCATACCGGTAGTATAAGACAAGCACTCATAAGCAAGGATCAGTCAAGCAAAGATCGTCAAGCAGTAAACATCACAAGTATGGCAGCCGCGTACCGTGGGGGGGGCGGGGGGGGGGCGGTACGCCCCGGGCGGCAATAGTTTAGGGGCGGCACTGAAGCTAAATAAAGCCTTTTACAAAATAAATATGTGTACATTATCATTTTAAGGTGTACAAACAAAAGAAAGAACTAAACTTAATGAATAAATTTGGCCACCACAGTAAATGTAACTATATTTATGAGCTTCGTATTGAGCACAACCAAAATGTAAAATCGTTTTTCGAGTCTCAAAATTAGTTGCCAAAGAAATAAAAAAAGACATAATATTTAGGCATGTGCGAGTAGTTGAATTTTCGAATAACTCGGCTGCGACTTGAAACAAGCATTGAATAACTGGTGTTTTCGAGTAACTCAAAGTTTTTTGAGTTTTTAAGTGCTTTAACTTGTCAGTGGAAATGCCCAGTAGAAAAGTGGTTTAACAGAATAACGTTTTTCAACTTAGGTATATTTGGTAAAAAAAGCTGTTTTGTGCTTTGATGTGTTGAGTGTGGGAGAAAGGCGGAATTTTCGTTTGATTATGGCGAATTGTAAGTTCAGAGTGCATATTAAGAAATAAGACTAATGCGTATAATTTTAAGTCGTATCTTTTATAATGTTTTTTGATTTTTTAAGGGATTTCACTGTTTTAATAAAATCACTTTGGAGAGGAGTTAGGCGTGGTCTAAACTGATTTAGGTCATTTTCTAATTTAATAATTTAATTATTAGTTTTCAAGAACTGATTTTGAGAAATGACCACAAGGTTTCAGCAGCTTAATGCTCTTGCTGAAAAATTCGCAATTCTTACTCCTTTGATTCTCCTGAATGATAAGTTGGAATGTAAACTGAATGAATTCTGTCACGAAGAAATTGACAATGAAGAGTTTCTCGTTGAGAGAAAAATACTTCAGCATATTGTTTCTATAGCTCACAAAGAAACTGATTCTTGTATGAAAGGTCTACTTGAACTTTTAAAATTTATTTTTAAATTAAGTCTAGAAAACGCAGTTCCAAACATTGTTATACTTTTAAGCTTTATTCTAAGCTTTTATTCATAAAAACCTACATAAGAACTACAATGAGTACGTCTCGCCTACAAAATCTTGCCATATTATCTATAGAATATAAGTAAAGTAATGAAATAGACTTTGACAATTAGGGAATTCACAGTTTGCTTCTAAAGTTAACACCTGACAACTTTAGAAAGATATTTAGATCGAACTGTGAGCACCTCTTTTTGTGTTTTGGAGCTATATTGCAAAAATAGTTTGCAAAAATTTGAAATTTGTTCATAAACATGCCTCGAATGAACGGAAAGGAAGAATTATGAGATAACTTTAGCAACAAGTGGTATCTCAAGTTTGTACGTAAAACAAAAACAATCAAAGTTAACACTTGCTAAAATGTTCTAAAGTTAATAAACGGCAAAGTAAACAGAGCAGATAATACAGAACTGTGAGCACCCTAAATGAAATTACCGATTTTGCTAATAAAAAAACAAGAAAAATAATAATTTAATAAAATATTATATAAAAAAAATTGTATTTGTATAAATTTCCTTTTCGGTGTCATTAGGTAATAAACTTTTTTATCGTTGGCCTAATTCTAATATGGCGTAAGTCAACATTTGGAATAATAGCGATTATTAACGTTTAAGGGGACCTGACGCCTTAAAAATTTTGTTTATTTTAATGTTTAAAAATGTGTATAAGTTCAATAAAAATAGATATAATTTTGAAAAATTACAAATATATTTTTCGGAAAAATATTACGCAAAAAAAATTTTTTATTGTTTTAATCACATATACTGCTGATGGAATTTTTTTTAAAAATTCATGGCGCTTTTAATTTTATATGTTTTGTTCACCACTTTATATATCATAAATAAATTTTATTTTCAACTGTAGGGTATAAGTATAGTGTGTATGCAATGACAAAATTTTATTATGCCAGGTTACTCCTTAAAAAATACTTGTTCAGGTGTCAATATATCATATTTATATTTTAGTAAATATAGAAATCTCCCGTGATATAACAAAACCAAGTAACTTGTTTTTTGAAAATTGTGAGAAATTGGGGTATTGTGTTATAGGATATTATCTTTCCGTATATAAGATTTTTAAGTTTTTTCAAATTATTGAAGAGTTAAATTATTGAAGAGTTAAGAGTTAAGAGTTAAGTTTCGAAATTTTTGAAACTTGTGCTAGCCAAATTATTTTGCGTTGCAGTTTTTTAACAATTCAGTCGAACTTAAGATACTGAGAAAATTTTTGTCATATATTTTTTCATTTCATATAAACAAGATTTTTGTTTTTTCACAAAACCAGGCAACTATGAAGTTACTTGAAAGCCAATAAAACATTTATATGTTTCTTAGAACACTTTATTCTTTGCTGTTTTTTCAAAATCAAGTAACTTTAAAGTTGCTTGGTTTTGTTGTATAATATCAATTAAAACACAATTGTTTAGAAAATAAGTTGAACATTTGTTACAATTTTAATTAAGTATCTTATTTTAATAATTAAGTATCTACACAAGTATCTTATTAAGTAAATTATATATAAATCTATTCATTAAACTCAATAAAAAATCTTTTGATACTATTTTTAACAAAATTAATGGAACATATAAATAAATTCATGAATGTTGGTATTTACTCATGGCTGTAAAACCAATAGAAAGATCCTTAGAATCTGCACATTCCTTAAAATCTTCCCAAAAATTAATTTTTGTGTTATCATGTATTAAAGGAATTCATTTATCTTTAATATCCTTCTTTTTAGATGGGTTTTTTCACGATTTCCTTTAATTGTACATATTTGAAAATTTCAGAAGATCTTTTTGATGAACTAATGTGCATTCAAAAAATTTTGCATCGGTTTCGATGGAAGTTTTATAAAAAATTACAATAATCCTTTTCGAGTTTTTCTGAAAATTTTGCATTTAATTTTTTTCGGCAATTGCTGTATGCTGGATGCAATAATCTTTTCTTTGTAGCACGATTGAAAACGAATGTTTGAGAATCCTTTGTAGTACGATTGGAAAAGATTGTTTGAGAATCTTCAGATCGAGTATCCATGAAATGATTGTCCATGAGCTCTTCTTCGTCACCTTTTTCATTTGTGGATCAAAATCAGGATCATAGTACGACGATGCAGGACTAAAATCAATTTTACTTTCTCCGTTATTATCGCAAAAATCACTGGAGAGTATACTTATATTTTTGTAATAATTTCCAAAAAAAAATTCAAGGAACTTATCATATAATTTTTGATAGATTATTACTTTCAAATTTTCAATTAAATCGAAATTTTTTTCAAGTGACGACATTGTACGCTGTTTTTAATTATATTCGATACGTTTGAAGAAGAAGATGTGACTAAGAAAAAATTTTCAATAAATTTTGGAAATAATTTTTTGATTGCGGTATTTTGAAGTGAATTTTTTCGCATAAAATTTAACTTCGTTTAAGTAAAGTGCTGAAAAGTACTGAAGTAACTTGGTTTTGTTGTAACCCATTTTAATCTAATCAAGGCATTTCAAGTTACTTGTTTTATTTTTTTTTTAATATTAGTGTTTAGAAATGAGATAGGCAAAAATGGATTGAAGTTTCTCGTAGACTAAACTCTAGATTTTTAAACATGATAGAACAACAAAACCACGGAAGAAATGAGAGCAAAAATAGACTCATGCGCGCGTTTTGCTCCATTTTTTCCAAACTTGCGTCGTATTAGAAATAGGTTGATGATATGTATATTAGAATTTTTTTTATATAATTGAGAACAATGAAAGACCAAATTCTAAAGTGAAAACTATGCATACAAAACCCTATATTAATATCAAAGATTTTTTTTTTATTGCATATGAGAGGGGCGGCAAATTTGGAATCCGCACCGGGCGGCTTAGCCTCTCGGTACGCCACTGAAGTATGGACAACAAATTTGAACGCACACGTGAAAACTTTAAGCGCCATCTCCTAGAGGAGCAACAGCGACAACCCCGCACTCGACGTTTGAGCTCATCTTGGGAGGAGAGGGTAGATGAGCCATGTCAAAAGTTTCCACGTGTTCGCCTTCACCGGGTAGAAGACCCAAGAGGAAGCAGAGTCACCAACGAGGAGCCTCAACCCTCGGCCCGGAACGTACGATTCACTCAAGCGAATAGCACCAACGGAAATCCAATTCATTCCGAGAAGAGCAGCGATACGGAGCCACAGCCATCGACATCGACTTATGGTCGAAAGGTGCGGTATGCAAACCAACCAAGGAGTGCGCAGACTACTACAACGCCAAATTGTGAGGACAACGGCAAACAGCCTTCAGTAGGCGCGAACCTTCGTCGTGTCTGGTTCACCCACAACCCACGAAATGCCGATGCTCAGCAGAGACCCAGTTGCGCAGGCATAACTAACCATAGCCGCACTGAGGACAGCAGCGACAGGGAGGACAACAGCGAGCGAGCAGACAACATATTGCCCAGCGGCGAAGAAAGCCTAAACTTAGAGACCAGCGAAGACGGCAGCGACATAGGTCAGCTAATCGGCCCAGATGTCAACGATGAGCCGCACGAGCCACATGACGAGTTCGAAGACCACATTACACTCAGCAGCGAAGACGAAGAGTGTACAGAAGAACCGGAGAACGCGAGCGAGGAAGAAGAAGACTATGTACCCCGTCGCGGAAAGTGGTATCTATCCAACGTCGTAAGAGACCAGTTCCAAGGACAACGGTGGAGGCAAAGCGTGTTCCAACTTCACGCCACGATGGTGGAGAGAGATCCGCGTTTTCAAGGAGAGTCAAGCAACGGTCCCTGGGTAGAGTTTCCGCCCTCTCCACGACCCGAATATCTGACATGGGAGCCCCAGAGCAATGAGACCACAAGCGAGCCAGCCGAGCACAACAACGCGCTAGTAACCAACACGAGTGAGGGTCCAGGTAAGCAGCCACAACCTAGCACAACGCAAGCGTACAGAGTGAAGAGTATCTCCACCCAAACCGAGGACAGTCAGCACTGTGATCAGTCCACCCAGACCGAAGAAAAGGAGGACGACCATAACATGCCGTTGGCTATATTATCCCCACAGACCGAGAGGTTCATATCCGAGCTGCTAGCCACTGATGAGCAGGGTGACACGCTTCCACTCGAGAACGAACTCTGGGAAGTTGTAGAGGAGAGAGCAGAGGCGAACGCAAACGAGACGGTGGCCGAAGTGTCCGAGGAAAGGATGGATGGCGGCAGTCAGCAGGCGCCAATGATAGCAGACACATTAGACAGCATCATAAATGAATTGCTGGCAAACTGGGTGCCATCGACCAGAATGTCGAGACGACGACAGGTACAAGGTACCTGGTACCGCATTCTCGTATCCCGCAGCGGCGTAGTAACAACGCACGTCGATTCCAAGGCGAATTAAGAGGGGAGTGTGACGAGGTAAATCTTGGTTGCAAGTTTTGCCGCACACGCAACAACACCAACAGCTAGCGACAACAACAAACACAGCAACAACACCAGCTAGTTAAATAAACCACAGCTAGCAACAACAAAAAACACCAAGCGATGACAACAACAGCTAGTAAACACCAACCAACAACAGCAAGTTTATTTACTATATTATTATTTTATTTACTTTATTATTATTTGTTTTGGAAAAAAAAGAACATATTGTTAATTCCCTTATATATAACCATGAATTATAAAATTATTAAATACCAATCTGAATTTAAAATTACGTTACATTTATTACAATTAGTTTGAAGTATTAAGTTATAAATAAGATGAAGTTCAACAAAGCACCCTGTACCAACATAAATTATAAGCTATGTATAAGCGTATATATGTAACTGGTGTGAGCAGCGGTCAATGCGGCAAAAACATAGCGGATGGTCAGGCGATACCAAAAACAAATATGCAGCAGCCAAGAGTAACATAGAGAACATACGATCCACAACAACCAAAGGCAGCAGTGAGAGACGCAGAGAAGTAGAACCAGTTTTACTTGGAAAGCTATGAGAGATAGCACCAACACTAACACAATAGATTACAAGCAGACATTAGAGCAACGAGAGTGAGAACAACGCACAGTGAGCGACAGCGACGTTGTTAAGTGAAGAAGACGAGATCAAGCCAGCAGCGGTATCGGGCTGAGTGATTGAAGATACAGAAATAATTAGTTGACAGACCATTGAAAGTGCAGGTTGCACAGGGTAGCGAACAGACCACTGAAAGTGCAGGTGGCACAGAGGAGCTGACAACGGATCAAAGAGCTTGATATTAGCTGATGCAAATACAAGGCGAAGGTGCGGATGGTAAAACAGCGGACGGACCAGCAAGCGACAAGAATAAAAAGTAAGGCTTGAGGCTGGTGCTAAGGAAATTGTAGGGAAAGTGAACAGGAGTGCCGTCAGGTCACAAGCGTAGGGACTAGTCACTAGAAACGTGCCGTCAGGTCGCTTAGTGACATAATAGATAAGGAGAGCGCCGTCAGATGGCTTAGCAAGAATTCGAAGCCAGGCTTTGTTGTAGAAGCGTGCCGTCAGGTCTCTTAGCATAAGGAATCGAAGTCAGGAGCGTGCCGTCAGGCCGCACGGTTGTTAAGACGAGTAGGAGCGTACTGTCAGGTCACTTAGCAAGAATTTGAAACTAGATTTTGTTTTAGAAGCGCGCCGTCAGGCCGTTTAGCATAGGAGAACCTAAATACAGGATTTAAGATATTAGCATCACGCTGGGTTTTATGCTAGCCAAGCCAATATAGCCAAGCCTCACTCAGATAGAAGACCACCAGATCACCATACTGCTCATCACACTACCTTACAAAATAGCTTTAATATTTGTAAGAACAAAGAATTAAAAAAATCTAAAATAAAGGCTACTTTGAATTGTCCAACCAACAAATTTTGTAATTGGAGATCCTGGGTAACAACTGAGTTTTACCTCAGCTTTAGAGCCGGAAGACCGGCAGCTTCGTTACAAATTTTATTCCCAATTTATTAAATTTACGTAAATGTCTAGTATTTTTATTCGTATCAATTCTAATAAAAAAAGGATTAAAAATGTATTAGTCCAATGTATTGTTCAAAAATTACTCTACGATTTTTAACCGTGTAGTGGTTTTACTATTGTGGGATTTTGTTGGATTTTTTGTATAAACTCTATAAATAGGCTTATATAACTAGAGCTACAGATTTCAAACTTGGTGTGTCTGTTTGTTACATCAAAACTAAGATATGTACAAGTTGTGAATTTGTCACTTCATTCGCCCACTGACGGCCAATTGAAAAATGCTGAAACTTTTTGTTTTAAGACCGATCTAAAAAATTCGTAGAGTAAAGTTCATCTTAATTCTTTTCGAATTTTTATAAGGCATTTACAATTTTGTTAACTTACTACAAATAAAAGTGAATGAAACTAATAGCGTTTTCTTATCTCAACGAATAATTCTGCCCTCCAAAGATACAAAATTTTTTCCATTTTGACCTGAACCCACAGAATTCAGACTTGCTTTTAGCTGAGAATACATCACAAAAAGAGCAAAACTTCTTCAAACTGTTCACTGCTTGGTGAAGCTCAAAAAAATAAAAAAAATTAAAGTTCATGGCGCGAGTCGAACTCACAACCTATACATTGATAGGCCGAAGCTCTATTCAACGAGCTATCACAACCATACAAAAATAGTAAAATTAACATAGCATATTCCGCAGGAAAATAAAGATATTTATTAAATGCGTGAAAACTCGGAAAAACGGCTTTTCCCAGAGATGAGACCTAGCTGTATCGATTTTCATCCATATTGAAAATTTTATCGAAATCGTTAGAGCCATTTTCGAGAACGCAATTGCAAATATATATACAAATATTGCTCGTTTAATAGAATAAGATATGTGTTTTGGTCTGGGTATTTAAGTAAATGAAACTCTGTTTTATTTGCTTGGATAAAAAGTAAAATTGTGTTTTATGACGCGTTTCCATGCTATCTCCTACAATCACATTTTTTGTAAGAATGAGCGAACCCTATCTTATGGTGTTAACTTATGTGAGTGTGAAATACATACATTTTCTATTTTTATAGCATGCGATATCCTCTATCATTTCATTATATACTAGAAGATAGAAAAAGATAAACTTCTTGAACTTTTCCTATAAATGTGTATCAAATGCTATAATTTCTTACAACTGTTTTATAGCTGCATGGCATTTTTAATTGTGGGGGAGAGTGGTACTAGTTGTCACAAAATATGAATAGACCGCTGTAACTCCCACAAATCAAGCAATAATGGCACATGATTTGTGGGAGTTACAGCGGCAATTTAATCTTTATTCTTCAATCCTGATATGAATAACGCATATTAATTTAAAATACTTCAAAACATTTTCCTGATGAAAAATTTAAGTCGTCTGGGACCAGTTCCCCACTCGTGGGGTAAGTTGTCCCAATGCGCAGTCCTCGTTGTCACACTTCTTAATCGTAATCGCTGCCGCACTCCGAAGCACAATTTAAGATCGATGTATCAAACTATAACTTTTACTACATTATGTACATTTTATAAATTGACAACAGTTGTTATTAGATTTGACAACATACCACACACATTGAATCCACGTTATCTTCATTAATACTAGCAATATTCGGCTTGCATCATGATTTCTGAAGATGTCCGACCTCATTTTGCGATTTCTTGTACTGTTTCCTTAAATTTAAATAAAGAATAACAAACATTTATACATGTTATATGAAATTATGAAATTATACAACAAGCTCCACAAGCGCTGAGACAACCTGTACCATTTGCCAAAAAATTTAAATAATATTCTGTAAATTTATATATAATTTTTTATCCAAGAATTCATAGATATTAACAAAATATAATATTAATTGTATTGGAAATTTATTTAAAGTTGAATCTTACACACTTCTTTTTGTCAAAACACAAATTTTAAAAATATATAAAAATACACAAATCCAACCTAGTTTCTCAAATCTCTTTTAATTTCTGCAAAACAAAACTAACAGCACTTAAATTTTCTTGGGATGGTAGAAATTGCAATAGCGTATAGATAGCATTGATATTCCACTCGATAAAGTGTTGAATCAAAAGATATCGGCGTTGTGACAACTAGTACTTGTGACAACGGGGACGACTCTCCCCTATATGACATTTCTAAAAATGAAAAATATTAGAAATTCAATCTCCTTTCGCCTTCTCAAGCCCATATTGGATCTGAGTGAACGATTTGCTGTCCAATCAAAAGCTCATGTACTGCAGCAAAAAGACTACTATGAAAATTTGCAAAAGGTGCTCCTCGGTGCAACTTTAAATCTATCTTGTAGGCCACTGTCGCAAGTTCAGCACAAGTTGTGTATTTCATTATCTATTGTGCTGCAGGACCATTTCGTCGCGTATGATAGCTCCAATCTTCCTAAGAAATCCTTTTGTTTCCGTTTTGTATCTTAGCTGCAGCATACCATCATCGGATGTATTACCAGTGCTGGGATTAAAGAGGTGTAAAACACCATTGGCAGATACTTAACTGAGTAAATAACTGTAATATTAGTATTAAATACTGATAATTTTGATTATTTGTTCGAGGGATGAGTAATACTGGCACCCAGGAACTTAGCATTATACAATGATACAACAGTTTCAGCAACAGGTTCATATTTTCAAATTTTTGATGCAGATTGAACGAACTTTTTCAGGCCTATAATTTGAGAGTTTATTTGCTTACATCTATTACACTAGTTAATATATATACGGAAAACATAATTTTTAGAGTTTTGCAAAATGGTTTAGCTCACTGACAGATTTCGGCATAGCCAAAATATTTTGGGAATCATCAAAAATACATCAAGGTTCATTTTAGGATGGGCACAAATGAAAATTTTTTTTTCAAGGCACCTTAATATACTCATGTTCCGGAGCAATAAGCCTAAAAATCAGTATTTTGCTTTCAGAAATTGAAGGGTAGGGCCATAGTGGGTGAAAAAAATTTTGCAAAAATTTATTTTTCTAATGGTAACTTCTTATCACTATCTAGCTTTGATATAGAACAATGATTCACCTTTTATGAGCAAAAAACCCTCTTGAACCAATATATCTTAAACGCATTCATATCAAAAGCTATTTTTGAAAAGTTGGCGGTTCAAAATTCGTCGGAGAGCTAAATCCTTCGTCCATGTTGCTTAAAATTTTGTAAGTTTTCAGTTTCTCAATCCCGCTTTATAGAAAAAAATTTCACTACGCCTTAATATTTTACTGAATATTTTCTCAAATTTCTTTTTTTATTTAAATGTACAATCCTTCCGGTTAATAATGGCAAATAATATCATTCAAATGGCTGCCACGGCTTTCCATGCAGTAGCCTACACGACCGGCCCAATTTTTAAGCACATTATCGATTGTGTGCAGCTGTATTTCACCAATGGCTTCACGAATATTGTCCTTTAAAGCGTCAATTGTCTCTGGCTTGTCGGCGTAACACTTATCTTTGAAGGCACCCCACAAATAATAGTCCAACTATGTCAAATCGCAGCTCCGAGGTGGCCAAAAGACATCAGCTCTGCGGCTGATAATGCGATCTTCAAAAACAGGGTGCAAGACATCGAGTGTAGCTTCGGCTCACTTCTTGCTCATTTTCGAAGAATGGCCCAATTATTCATCTGGACCAAAATCCGTAACAAACAGTGACTCGTTTTGGGTGCATCAGCTTTTCAATGTATGCGTGCGGGTTTTCTGTGCCCCAAATGCAACAATTTTGCTTGTTTACATACCACCCAAGATCAAAATGAGCTTCATCTGAAAAGATGATTTTTTTGGCAAAATCGGTATCTTCTGTAAGTCGATCGCAGGCCCACTCAGCGAAGCGAAAACGCATTGGATGGTCAGTTGGCTTCAACTCCTGAACCAATTGGACTTTGTATAGCGTCATACCAAGGTCTTTATGCAAAATGTTCAATTGTTGAGAACGAATTGATGTTGGTGCCGCTTTACGCACACTTTCTGCCACAGCAGCAATATTCTCGGGTGTACGCACTGTTTTTGGCTTTTCACGATTTGGTTTATCGACATTCTGCAACATTACCATGATTTTCAAAGTAATGTCGCAATATTTCTCAGCGTTGTTCAATTGTATACACAACCATATTCGTTCAGCGGAAAGATAAAACTAATTACACTGGTTTACAAATAACGAAAAACTGTTTGTACTTTGAATGCCACTATCCTTTTCTCATGTAAAATCGGTCGCTAATTCCGAAAAAAAATTTTTTTTTTCTGTCACTCCGTTTTCGAGATATTGCCCACTGTAGGGTTTTCAACGAAAAAAAAAGTTGGTTCCACTTAATTGCATATATCTCCAGAACCAACAACAGTAATCAAACAAATGATATATCAAATAAAAGCTAATAAAATTTCTTACAAACAATGCCAACATCATCAATGAGCTGTTAGTTTTGGCGGAATAAATTCAAATTTCGGGGATTTTTTTTATTTTTCAGAAAAATTTCCAAAAAAAGACAAAATAGTTGCAAATTTCGTTAAGAAATCAAAATATTTTGTTGCTTTTGATATTTTTTACTAAAAGCCTTTATTTTTCCAAAAAAAAAATAAGCTATTGTTGAAGAAAATCTATTGAGAAATGAAAAAGTTGTGTTCAATGGAACGAAAGCCCCCAAGTTATGTTATTTTTAAAAATTTTATTGTCATATAAATAAATTGGGTTATTGTACTATAATTTTTTATTTTTCATTTTTATTGTTCATAGGAATCAAGTCAAGGGTTTTGCGAAAGAAAAGATAAGAATAAACAGGCTACAATAAAAACAGGTAGGCTCATGACTGAGAGTGCAGCCGTCGAAACCGTCACAGCAAAACACCTGATTTCGACACTTATGGCTATAAGAAAGAGAGCCTACCAGTTTGTATTATACCATGTGAATACTTGGTATAAAACAGCAAAAATAATGCTGTCATAACTTGCTCTTTTTCCCACAATGTAGTTTCACAGGCACCAGTTCAATGCTACATGAACGATACACCACCACTGTAAAGAGCTGGTGGTGGCCCTTGCCAACCCATATTAAGCAGTATAAGTGCGGCGGAAAACAACAGTAAAAACGAATACGGTTGTTTCTGTGGTACAGCAACATTAGCAGCAGCAATATAAATATTTCTCTTTATTCACCTGCTCTATTGCAGGGAATTCACAGTGCAGAGAAATCTATCACAGGGAAGTCTTGAGCACGAACGCCAGAATTGGCTTGAAGAAAAGGTACCCAAGGATACGACCATTAAACTTCAACTTGAACGCATGAAAATTCATGCGATATAGAAGAGCGTCTGCTAGCGCTGCAGGTGCAGGGGAAGCAGACAACAGAGGAGCTGCAGCGCAACATTTTCAAAAGCAGATGGAAGCGGCGTGGCATTATTGGGAAAATATTGAGCACATCAGACAGAGCGTGATAGAGTTGGCCATACGCAAGCGTAATCTGCATGAAAATGGTGACTTTCAATTTGCTTAAAATGGGCTGCACGTGCGCGAAGATGGCGATGTTATGAAATTCAAGTTCGCATGAAGTCAAGTTCGAACATTTTTTAATCTCGTCAGTAAAGGTCTTGGTGCTTTGGGCCTGGAGTGCCCTCTCTATCAAGCATATTGTACATCTTGTAAACTACCATATTTTATTTCGTTAACAAAAGCTAGAGTGTTTGTTTAGAAGCAATTTTGACGTAGAATTACGTCTTACAGCGCGGTTTGTATGGGGTCGTTTTAACAGATTTTTTGAAGGTCATGCAACGTTTTTGGCTAATACTTTAGGGTATACCTACAGCCTTTAATACTTATCGTTCAAAAATAATATATATACTAAAATATCAGATATATCCTGCGCTGAATGAATATCTTATTTTGGATTTTGTCACTATTATACGAAAGTCAGAAAATAGTAAAATATAAGAAGAAAAATGCATATGAGAAAGTCGATCGATCATCAGCTGCTTATAATGTACCTGCTGTGCTTGCTGCTTTCTTTGTTTTTGTTTCGTTGTTTATTCTTGTATTGTTTTTATTTTGCACGAACTGATTGGTTCGTATGGATTATAGTGGGATTATCTGAGGTCACAGGTGGGTCATTGGCACATTTATGGGTTCCATGGAACATTTGGACCAAAATGGATGATTCTATGGCCAATCGGATGCAGTGGGATTATCTGAGGTCACAGGCGGGTCATTGGTACTTTGATGGGTTCCATGGAACATTTGGACCAAAATGGATGATTCTATGGCCAATCGGATGCAGTGGGATTATCTGAGGTGACAGGTGGGTCATTGGCACATTTATGGGTTCCATGGAACATTTGGACCAAAAGGGATGATTCTGTGGCCAATCGGATGCAGTGGAATTATCTGAGGCCGCAGGTGGGTCATTGGCACATTCATGGGTTCCATGCAATATTTGGACCAAAATGGATGATTTTATGGCCAAACGGATGCAGTGGGATTATCTGAGGTCACAGGTGGGTCATTGGCACATTTATGGGTTCCATGGAATATTTAGACCAAAATGGATGATTCTATAACCAATCGGATGCAGTGGGATTATCTGAGGTCACAAGTGGGTCATTGGCACATTCATGGGTTCCATGGAATATTTGGACCAAAATGGATGATTCTGTGGCCAATCGGATGCAGTGGGATTATCTGAGGTCACAGGTGGTCATTGGCACATTCATGGGTTCCATGGAATATTTGGACCAAAATGGATGATTCTATGGCCAATCGGATGCAGTGGGATTATCTGAGGTCACAGGTGGGTCATTGGCACATTTATGGGTTCCATGGAACATTTGGACCAAAATGGATGATTCTATGGCCAATCGGATGCAATGGGATTATCTGAGGTCACAGGTGAGTTATTGGCACATTTATGGGTTCTATGAAATATTTGGACCTAAATGGATGATTTAATGGCCAATCGGATGCAGTGGGATTATCTGAGGTCACAGGTGGGTCATTGGCACATTTATGGGTTCCATGGAATATTTAGACCAAAATGGATGATTTTATGGCCAAACGGATGCAGTGGGATTATCTGAGGTCACAGGTGGGGCATTGGCACATTTATGGGTTCCATGGAATATTTGGACCAAAATGGATGATTCTGTGGCCAATCGGATGCAGTGGGATTATCTGAGGTCACAGGTGGTCATTGGCACATTCATGGGTTCCATGGAATATTTGGACCAAAATGGATGATTCTATGGCCAATCGGATGCAGTGGGATTATCTGAGGTCACAGGTGGGTCATTGGCACATTTATGGGTTCCACGGAACATTTGAACCAAAATGGATGATTCTATGGCCAAACGGATGCAGTGGGATTATCTGAGGTCACAGGTGGGTCATTGGCACATTTATGGGTTCCATGGAATATTTGGACCAAAATGGATGATTCTATGGCCAATCGGATGCAGTGGGATTATCTGAGGTCACAGGTGGTCATTGGCACATTTATGGGTTCCATGGAATATTTGGACCAAAATGGATGATTCTATGGCCAATCGGATGCAGTGGGATTATGTGAGGTCACAGGTGGGTCATTGGCACATTTATGGGTTCCACAGAACATTTGAACCAAAATGGATGATTCTATGGCCAAACGGATGCAGTGGGATTATCTGAGGTCACAGGTGGGTCATTGGCACATTAATGGGTTCCATGGAATATTTGGACCAAAATGGATGATTCTATGGCCAAACGGATGCAGTGGGATTATCTGAGGTCACAGGTGGTCATTGGCACATTTATGGGTTCCATGGAATATTTGGACCAAAATGGATGATTCTATGGCCAATCGGATGCAGTAGGATTATCTGAGGTCGCAGGCGGGTCATTGGTACTTTGATGGGTTCCATGGAATATTTGGACCAAAATGGATGATTCTGTGGCCAATCGGATGCAGTGGGATTATCTGAGGTCACAGGTGGTCATTGGCACATTTATAGGTTCCATGATATATTTGGACCAAAATGGATGATTCTATGGCCAATCGGATGCAGTGGGATTATCTGAGGTCACACGTGGGTATTGGTAGCATTGTAAGCATTGGTTTGCATTGGGTTTATGTATGCACTACTGTTCTAGTTTACTAAGTGCTCTATTTTGAAACTAGAGGTCATTAACCTCTTTTCAACTCGGTCAATGAACTCAAACTGTTAAATTTAATGAAATGGGTTTCTGATCCGGTTAGATTTAACTCTTATGAAAAAAACGAGTTGGATCATATTTCGTTTTAGGCTTTCACCCATTAGATGGCGTAAGATTTTAAGAGGAAAGGACATGTGCTCAGCGTGAAATATAGACAATATACAATTTTTTAAAAATCGGGTTCTTAATTTGTATTTAACATTAGTAGTTGAACTGACTGTAGTTCGCAAACTATATATCGAGAAGAGACGAAAGTGGCATCAATAGAAAGTGCATTTGCTTCGCCCAAACGAAATTATCGAAAAAATTTGAAATTTTGCTTGTTTCGTTTTGCTTACTCATTTAATCATACTTACATTTTTACTTTTTCTTTGTTTTGGCCTCAATGAGTTCATAATTGAGTGTTATTCATTTATTCGCTAATTTTCGGAAGATCAATAAATATACGTGGAAAATGGAAAAAACAATCGGACCCAAGCGACAAAGTAGAAGAGGCTACAACTAAAACGAATTCTACGTCTACACTTACGATACTATCGAAACTGTTTCTTTTTTATTAATCTTTTAATGGTTTACAGAGGTGATAACAAAGAGGTCCTCTGAAACATAGTAGAATAAATAAGGTAAACTCGCTAGAAGAGAGCGTACTGCCGTAAATGTCAAAACGAAGTTGACAACTCATATAAAATCTCAAAGCATTCTCAAAACAATGAGAAAGCAAGAAAAAAAAATTTCAATTGAAAAAATCAAAAACTTTTGTTATTTAAGACTAGCTGATGTTACCCGGTGTTGCTCGGGATTGTTCTTCGAGCACAGAAAAAAAGGCGATTTTTTAAACTGATCTGATTTTAACATTTTTTAAATTATAAATTTAATGTTTTAAATTATCGTGTTTTGGGGGTTTTGCCCCCTAAATTCGTCGTAAGTGTTTCGTCAAATTTCCGTAAAACAGTACCTGAAAAATATTAAATCTTCCAGGTCTCGCTCCGACGTCTGAAAAAATCATTCTTTAAATAACTTTAAAAAATGCGTTTTAAGTTTTTCTTAACATTCATTTAATATTCATTTATATCTCAGAAAAAAACAATTCTAGTTTTAAAAAATCCTTTTGGGATCGATTCGATTTTTGTATTGTCTTCGTTCAACATCGGTTTTGGTCGGTACTCTTCGGTTGATTTTTGTTCATCTTTATATAGCTTCTACTCGTTTTCGTTAGTTAGTCTTTGGTCCTTGAATTCGTTTGCCTTCGGCGCATTCCTTGATTTTTGTCGAAAGAACTTTTAAAAGCATAGGATCTATTTCAGTAATAGATACGATCGCTGAACAAGTTTTATCGAAATCAGTTAATCCGTTTTGAATTGAATGAGCCAGATAATTGCATAAAGCGCCCTCTTCCTAAGGAGTCAGGTTAATTCACAAGCTAAATTTTAGCAAAATCGGTCAAGTTGGTTAGGAGTTATTGAGCCTTAAAAATTCACTATTTTAAAGCGCTCTCTTGCATTAATCTTTGCAATTTTTTATAGCCTATTTTTTATCTTGGGTGCAGTTAAGCCTTCTTACCAAATTTCATTGAAATCGTTTCAGGCGTTTAGGAGTTATTGTGAAGTGCCACGCCCACAGACTTCCGTCCACTTTTTTACATCTTTTTACACCGCCCCATATCATTTTCTTTTCTATGAAACGTATTCGGTGTCCAAATTTCAGCTCAATCGGATGAACGGTGCGCGAGCCTATACGGAACAAACAGACAGACAAACATTTGATTTTATATATAAGAGAAGACGACACAAAATGAAAATTGAAATAATTCAAATTTTATTTCCTTAGACAGGGCCGAATTAACCTGGAGGTCAGTGAGGCCACTGGCCTAAGGCCTCACTTCTTGGGGGCCCCCACCATCCGTGTTATAAATGGGAAAACAATTTTAAAAAAACCAATGTCGAATCGAGTACTCAAAAGAATTATTATAGGAAGAAACCTCGATTATTGTATGGATTCTTTATGTATGTTGTACTTTATATGTCGCAATAAAATCAGCTCAGCCAGCTCATATTATGTTGAATACTTGCATACGAACATGGGAGGACATTTTTTCTATTATTGAGATGAAAATTTTTTGAAACTTTAAATTAAGAAAATTTACTTGTTTTACGTCAAATGGTCTGGTAGTAACAAATTTTTTTTCACCCTAGTTGTTTTCTTAAAAATTAACTATTTCATTAAAGAAAATTTCAGATTCATTGGCTGCTTTGCTTATTATAAACATTTCTTGTTTATCAAAATTCGGAAAAAATAAGGTTTATTTTAGAATAATATTTCTTAATATTTTAATGAATCTGAAAAGAAAATTTGCGGAGGATTAAAGAAAAGTTGTCTGTTTTATCAAAATGGTCGTTGTTCACGCATCAGTTTTTGCTCGAATTTAAAAATGCGCAAATCGTTGTTTCGTAAATTTACGCAACGACTAAACAAGGTATATAAAGGTCTAATATTTTAATATAGTTATTTCATTTTAGTTGTCAAAAAAGAAATTTTGATAATTCTTAATTCTTGTGGTTTTTTAATTGCACCGCCATCGGGGACAAAAAAGTCATGTGTCCCGCTGTCACCAAGAGATAAATTCCACGTTGAAGCTTTTCTTCTAGTTGTGGACTCGATGACCACGTCTTTATCAAAAATAATCACAGGATATGAAGTTGAAGTTTGCGAAAGATTCAGATTTTTTAATGATTTTCAAACGATTACAACTGAATTGTTAAACGCAAAAGCGAAAAATCTTCTTGATTGTTGCCCAGAAGGTGTAGAATTGACTCTTGGTAATGAACTGGTTCAACTCGCCGAGCTTGCAAGGCTCTTTAAACGAAAAATCGCAGAATCTGGAGCACAATTTTTTTATCGCATAATAATCGAGAACAATCTTCGCTCAACTTTTGTAAATATGTTCTAAAATAGTTCTTCGCATATACTTGGTCATGATAGTAACCAATTGTAGTGGAGAGAGATCATTCTCCAAAATGAAACTACTCATAAATAGATTGCGTACGAGTATGGGACAGAAACGTCTTACCAGCCTCATGATTCTTAGTACAGAAATTGACATTATTCGTGATTAATCTTTCGAAAATGTTATTGAAGTGTTCGCTTCGATTAAATCTCGTAAAACTTCTAAATAATAACCACTCATACTATTCTGATGATTGTCATTAACGATATTTATAGAACAAATAACGATTTTTCTAATTCAATATTTTAAACATAATAAAAATGATTTAATTAAATCTATAATAATGACTCTGTATACGTTTTTGTGCAACTAACTTTTTAAATTCATTGTTAGGGGCCCTCACCAATAAACTGGCCTCAGGGCCCCACAACCTTAATTCGGCCCTGGACACACAGCTGATTTTGACAATATCGGCAGTACCGAGAAGAGAGCACAATCAGCGCTGCATATACCTTATTTATTCTACTATGCTCTGAAAGATCATTTCCTCAACGTTTCAAAAAGAAGGGAAAAATAAATATATGATGCTTTATTTACGAATATTTTCTTTACTGCGTTATGACGAACTTTCCGAAACTTTTGAAAAAATAAATGAATTTATTCTTTGTTTACAAATTTCCCACTTGTCAAACATTTATAGAAAAATGAACATATATGCATCTCGCTCTTTATAGCAAGTGTTTTGTGATGTAGGATGGGATAAGATACTGGAAGATCGCATGGAAACGCGGCATTATATATATATATATATGTGGGTGTGTCCACAAATGAATTTATTTTTTGTTAATTTTAATTTTATTTAACATTTATTTTATGAACTGCTTTTGTCGAACACAATTTTTATAATGATTTTATAAATGAAAATTTTTGATTAATAATACTTGAGAATATTTTGATTCTTAGATAATAGTTTTTTGGATAAATATGAAAGTGTATGTTTTGTAAAGTGTGTGTTTTGTATGTTGTGATATTGGTGTTTATATGTGGTGGTATTGAGTCACCACATTATTCCCCCTCCTTTCTGATAAATTTTGGTCGTGTTGGCTAATAGGTAAAAGTGTACTTTTTTTGTATTTTTATGTTTAGTTAAATGTGTCTGTGCTGTTTCAGGCGGGTTTAAGTCTGTCAATGTTGACTGTTATGTTAGTGTTATTTTTACGAATTGTGACGTATTTCGGTGTTCTCTCAATAACTTCGAAGGGACCATCGTACGGCTCTTGCAGTGTTTTACGAATCGTGTCGTTGCGGACGAAGACAAAGTTACAAGAACTGAGGGCTCGAGGTATGTATTGTTGCAAGTTGGTGTTGTGATGCGCAATGTTTGACTTTTGATCTTCTACGGCCTCTTTAAGCTTGGATAAGGTGTCCGATTTAAAGTTCTGACTGCTGTGTATTACTATTTGTTGTGGTATCCTGAGTGTTTGACCAAAAACCATTTCAGCTGGTGAAGCTTTAATATCTTCTTTGACCGTGGACCTGAGTCCTAGAAGAACTAGTGGTAGCTCTGTGTACCAATTTGTCTGGTTGTTACTCGCTATTAGAGAAGTCTTTAGTTGGCGGTGAAATCGTTCTACAATCCCATTAGCTTGTGGATGATAAGCAGAACTGGTAATGTGTTTGCTTCCTAGATTCTTAACGAAGTTTCTTAATGTTGTGGACGTAAATTGAGGTCCTCGATCGGAAGTAATTTCCAGAGAAACTCCAAAACGTGAGATGTATTCCTTTTGAAGTGTATCGACGATAGTCATGGCGTTGGTATCTTTAATTGGATACGCTTAGGGCCAACGTGTGTTTCGATCAACTAGGGTAAGCAGATATCTGTAACCATTTGATATTGGTAAAGGGCTAACTAAATCGACTTGAACATGCTCAAAACAACCGTGTGGGATGTCTATTTTGTGTGGAATTGTCTTCGTGTTAGCTCGTTGGCATCTAACGCATTCTTGTGACCATTTGTTGATTTGTGTGTTCATTTTGGACCAAAAATATCTTTGTGTTATGAGACGTCGAGAAGCTCGTGTACCTGGATGTGAAATGTTATGTAATTGTTCAAAAACTTGTTTGCGTAATGTTTGTTGAATGTATGGACGTGTTCCTGAACTTGTTTGTTCGCACCAAATTTTTATGTTAAGTATTGGAATGTGTATTTGTTCGAATTTATAAGTGTGTTTATTTAGTATCTCTTATAGTTCCGAATTTGTTGTCTGCTCTTTGTGTAGAGTTCTGAGGTTTATCTCAGAGGTTGTGAAAGCCTTTATCTCAGCTCTTGAAAGTGCGTCTGCTAAGGTGTTATCTGTACCTTTAATGTGTCTGATGTCGTTGGAAAATGTATTCTAAGTGTCGTGTTTGCCTTGGGCTTCTCTCTGTTTTTGAATGTAATGCTGAAGTAAGTGGTTTGTGATCTGTGTATATTGTAAATGTTCGTCCCTCTAAATAGTGTCTAAAGGGTTTAATTGTAAGGTAAATTGCTAAAAGTTCGCGATCGAACGTACTGTATTTTGTCTCTGATGGTGATAATTTCTTTGAAAAGAAAGCTAGTGGTTCTGTTTCCTGATTGTGTTCTTGTTGTAAAACTGCACCTATAGCAGTGTTAGATGCATCTACAGCGATAGAAAGCTTTGCTTTGTTATTAAAATGATTAAGTAGCACTTCCTTAGTAAAACTTTCTTTTATGGTTGCGAATGCTTCTGTTGTGTTTTCTGTCCATGTTAAGTATTTGTTCTTTGTTTTTATTGCTGAAGTTATCATATCATAAATGTGTGTGAGTGTGTGTGCTAATTTAGGAATTCATCTGTGGTAGTAGTTTATCATCCCGATGAATTTCTGCATTTGTTTAACTGTTTCTGGTTTTGGATAGTTAACAATACACTGAATTCTATCGGGAGATGATTGTATGCCTTTGTTTGATATGTCGTAACTTAAAAAATTTATTCTATCTACGGCGAAAATACATTGGTTTGGTTTAATATTTAGTCCGTAATTGTCTACTCGTTCAAAAACTAAATTAAGATGTTTGAGGTGTTCTTCTGTCTCGCTGGCCACCAGAATGTCGTCAAGGTATACAAATACGAAGTCTAGTTCTCGTAATACTTCGTTGATAAATCGTTGGAATGTTTGAGCTGCATTTCTTAAACCGAATGGCATTCTCAGAAACTCAAACATTCCAAACGGTGTAGTAATCGCGGTTTTATGTATGTCTTCAATGGCCATGGGGATTTGGTGGTATGCTCTAACTAGATCTAATTTTGAAAATATGTGTTTGTTGTGTAAGTCAATAGATAGGTCATGTATGTGTGGTAGAGGGTAGCGGTCTGGGACTGTAATTGCGTTTAGTCTTCTATAGTCACCACAGGGTCTCCAGTCGTTCACATCTTTTTTTGGTGCTAGGTGTAGTGGAGACGATGACATGGAGTCTGAAGGACGGCAGATGCCTGCTTTGGTTAAGAAGTCAAATTCTTGTTTGGCGATTTTGAATTTGTTGGAGTCAAGGCGTCTTGGTCTTGAAAAAGGTAACTGTCCTTCTGTAGTTATGTGGTGTACTGTTTTGTGCTTAACTGGTTTGTTGTAGTCGGGTTCTGCTGTTAGTTATGGGTAATTTCTGAGTATATTTGTATATTTGTTGTCTTGTGTAATTAGTTTGGGTAGTGATGTTTCTGTAAATGCTGTGATTGTGTTAACTGATAGTTGTGTAAGTGGATCAATGAGTTTCTTGTGTTTTAAGTCTATCAAGAGTCCATATTTCGTAAGGAAATCTGCTCCTATGATGGGTCTTGTAATGTCTGCTAGTATGAATGTGAAAGGGAAATCGCGTCTTAGTTTCAAATTTACGTTAAGTAATTTCTTGCCGAAAGTTGCGATTGTACTACCGTTAGCTGCTGTTAGTATTAAGTCTAAATTTTTCTTGTGGGCTTTGAATTTATTTATTGGAAGTACTGAGACTTCTGCTCCACTGTCTATCAAAAAGTTTATGTGATTGTCGTTATCGTATATAAAAAGGCAGGCGTGTGAGTATTGTTTGACTTCTATCATAAGCCGTCGCAATGATGGAGTCACTTAGTTTGTTGAGTTATGTTGTATTGTGTTGGGTGTCGTTTTGACCGAATGAGCATGGTTGTTCGCATTGCCTGGCTGAAATGCCGAACCTAAAATGGTATCTGCATACCCAGTTGGTAGGTCGTTGTCGTGACACGCTTCTTGAAGGGGATCCACGTCTTGAAAATCTTCGGAAATTATTATCTCTCGAGTTCGAACGTGAATGATTACGGTATCGTTCGTTTTTTAACTCTTGGACCTCAATTTCTAGTTTGTTGAAACTTTCTAGGATTTTGGACGTTGTTTCAGCAAACGATTGCGTTATCATCGCAAGCTCAGAGTTTCGGGTGATTTTTGTCATGCACTGGGCATTATTGACAACTGAAGCGACTTCGGATTCTGACTTAACTTCCCACAAATTGTCAGCTAGTTTCAATTGTTCCTCTAGCTCTCTATGACCAGATCCGGTCAAAACAATATTAAGGCTTTTGGGGAGTTTGCGAAGCCAAATTTTATAAACCAAGTCGTTACTGACTGTAGTACCGGCTAACAGTATAAGTGACCTATAAAATTGAGATGGCTTTTGGTCACCCATCTCAGTGCCAGACAAAATTTTGTCGAACCTCTGGCTTCACTTAAAGAGTGTCGGTTAATCAAAGTTATTTTTAAGCCTTCATACAAATTTGAGGACGGAGGTTTTTGTATGAAGTCTAGCAGTGTTTTAATTACCTCTTGAGGTAGAGCGGTTACGAGGTACACGTACTTTGTATTGTCAGTTGTGATTCATTTTGCCTGAAATTGTATTTCTGCATGGGCGAACCATGCTTCGGGACAAGTTGTCCAGAATTGTGGCAATTTTACTGACGCTGCTTGTATTTCTGGATGCATTGGTGCATCAAATGGATTGGGAGGGTGATGGTCACCTTCGCCTAAATGAGAGAGGTGTGAGAGAGGGTTAGAAGTATGTAAGGGGGTGGTGGGTTGTCTGGAGTGGGGTGGTGGTGTAAGTGAAAGAGTCATATTTTTTAAATGTGTACCTAAAAATGTGTTTCCCTAGTGCAGTGGAGTGCCTACGGATGTGAGACAATAGGTTTCATACGTTTGAAAAGCTAAGTGTGTGCCTCGTGAAAGCTAAAAATAAGAAAGCAACCTGTTAAAAAAAAATTTTATAAAATGTCAAAAAGAAAAAATATTAACAATTTTTTATAAAATTTAAAAATGGTTTTAAAATGATGCGCCGATCTCGTTGCTGTAGTAGCAGTTGTTGTTGTTGTTTTTGTTGGTATTGCTGCTGTTGCTACTGCTGTTGTTATTGCTGTTGTTGTTGTTGTTGTTGTTGTTGTTGTTGTGTTATTGCTGTTGTTGTTATTGCTGTTGTTACTATTGCTGTTGTTCTTATTGCTACTGTTGCTGATGCTGTTGTTGTGTTACCTTAAAGTGCCCCTACACTATATGTTCAACACAAATGACTTGTCAAAAAAGTTTCATTTCGAATTTCATATGTATGTCAATATTGAACTTTTGTCAAACAGCTCTTTTTTTTGATCACTGACTATCTGACACGATATTTCTGCTAACTGTTAGAGTTTTCCGGCAGTTTCGTTCACTCGAAGACACGCCAGTGCTCAATAAGTTGTAAAAGGATTTCTTCTGCCCAATCAATCTAAATAATTGTTAAAAAATATAAATTTGTGGAATTAATAATTAGATTTTACGTTTTCTTGATTTTTTTCATGACATGTTATTGTTTTTTTTTTCAAACTTCAAACTTTTACATATGAAAAACAGATCAAATTAGAAACAGTTCTAATTCAAATTTCCACATACGGAAATACAAACGACTTGTCAGAATTTGAATTCCATATGTTCCACACTATATGTATGTCAAAGCTATCTGTAAAATTTGGCATGTCATATGTATGAAACATATAATGTGGGGGCACTTTTACCGGCAGGTATAGGGTTCCTTTTTGTTGTCGTTTCCGTTAATGATAGGTTCTTGATTTTGATTTTGGTTCTGGTTGCTGTTGTTCCTACTCTCCAGCTCCAGTTGTATTCCAGGTTATATGAGGAGATCGAAGAGGCTTACAATTTTGTTGCTGGGCAGGTTTATTATACGCTACAACAGTCTACATTGTTATTTGCTGAGAGCTTGGTGCATTTTCTGTTGCTTCTAGTGGATCGATTGTACTTTTGGTGCGCTTTTTTTGCGATGTGACACCGTTACTGCGTTGTGCAGGCTTTTGTGGGTAGCATACGTTGTTGAAACAGTGGTGGCTGTCTGTTGGAGCAGGTAGTGCTGTTGTGTCTGGTGGTGGTGTTGCTGTGTATTACTGCCGGTTTTTGATGTCAGCATAAAAGATCGCAAAAATAGTTTCGTGCAGCTCCTGGTTTTTCATTGACATTAATTTTTTGTATTTGCTTCTTTCTTGCCATTTTGTGTGATGTGACCCACGCCAATTGTGGGTGTGTCCACAAATGAATTTATTTTTTGTTAATTTTAATTTTATTTAACATTTATTTTATGAACTGCTTTTGTCGAACACAATTTTTATGATGATATTACAAATGAAAATTTTTGATTAATATTACTTAAGAATATATTGATTCTTAGATAATAGTTTTTTGGATAAATATGAAAGTGTATGTTTTGTAAAGTGTGTGTTTTGTATGTTGTGATGTTGGTGTTTATATGTGGTGGTATTGAGTCACCACATATATATATATATACATATATATATATATATCAGCGTTGTCAGATGAATATACTTCAAAAACTACCTTATTCTCGCATTTAATTCTCTCAAATTACCACACGTCAAAAATACCTCAAAATCGTGCAAATTACCGCAGAATTACCGCAAGTCAATGAAATACTTCAAAGTTGCTGAGAATATCACTATTACGGCGACAGTAAAATTTAGCACGAATATACTAAAAAACGTTTCTTTATTTTAATTCCAAATAAAATGTTGGTTTTAATATCTAAAAGAACAATTTATGTGTATGATAAAATTAATTAATTTAAAATAAGGCTTACTTATTCGTGCTTCCTGGCAAAACTTAAGCATATCAAAAGCCGGAAGCAGACATTATACAAACAAAAAATAGAAATGTATTACATCCCTTCAATCAAAGCTTTAAGGTGATGCCAAAGTTATTAAAGATAATTCAATCAAATTGATAGGTATAAAAAAAGTACAAAATTCAAATTATGGTATCTCATCCACAACATTCCGCCCCCCGTGAACCGATGGAGCATCAGCAATTTGAGGTTCACCAGAAACGTCTAAAACAGCAAGCTTTGATGCAGGTCTGCGTAGATTTCCTTTCGTTGTTTTGATTAACGCTGATCTTACTTGTCCATCTGGAGCTGGAAAAACTTCCAATACAATTCCGCGCTTCCATTCGCCTCGGCTTTCATTATCGTCACAAATTATGACAACGTCTCCACTTTGAATCGGCTTTACTCTCTGATGCCACTTAGTACGGCGAGTTAGCGTTGGTAAATACTCTAAAGTCCATCTGCGCCAAAACGTCTGCTTAAGTTGTTGCAAAATGCGCCACTGCTTTTTTAAACACACATTTTCTGACACAGTCGAAGTTTGTACATAGTTTGGACATCCAAGTATGAAGTGATTCGGCGTAAGCGGTTCAGCGTCGATACTCTCAATTGGCAAATGCGTAAGCGGGCGCGAATTAACCAAATTTTCGGCCTCAATAAGCAAACTTATCATTGTCTCAATTTGAGGAGCAGTCTCTTTTATTGTGAATTTTAATACTCTCTTCACGCTACGCACCATACGCTCCCAAATACCACCAGCTGAAGGGTTAGCAGGTGTATTAAAAACCCATTCAATGCCACGACGAATACATTCTCTCTCCATGTTCTCTTCAATTTGCAACCACTCCACCTTGCTTGCTCCTACAAAGTTTGTGCCTCTGTCACTGCGTATTCGAATAGGAAGACCTCTGCGATTTACAAAATTCCGCAAGCAAAGAATAACTGCATCAGTTGATAAATCCCGTGCTAGCTCTAAGTGTATCGCTCTTATAGAGAGACAAGTAAATAAAGCTACCCATCTTTTCTCTCTGCGACGTCCTATGGAAACCATGATTGGCCCGAAATAGTCAAGGCCGGTGAAGGAAAACGGCCGAACATAGGGCGTAAGGCGATCAGCTGGTATTTGACCCATCAATGGTGTTTTTGGAGTAGCAGATAAGTTTTTACAAATCTGGCATTCGTTTTTGATTGACTGCAAAAGACGACGAATGCTCGGTATCCAGTACTTGCTACGAACTGCACTTATAATTGCATCTTGATTTTGATGATACATGATCTCATGATAGTGTCTTGCTATTAAACGCGTCATTGCATGGCATTTAGGCATAATAATGGGCCGCCTGGTGGACATCGGAAGACATTCGGCATAATCGATGCGTCCACCAAGCCGTATCAATCCATCATCATCAATAAAAGGAGTTAAATTTAACAAGGAACTCCCTTTCGAAAGATTCAACCCATTCTGCAAAGCATTAGATTCTTCTGTATATATTACCTGCTGGACTAATCGAATAAGCATAATTTCTGTATTTTTTATTTCGCGTGCAGACAATGCCAAAGGTAATTTCAAAGCTTTATGTTTATTTACAGGAAATGACCGGAACTTCATAATTGCAAATCTTACCCACGTCATTATTTTAAGAAATTTGTAGTAATTAGAAAATTTTGTAAAAGGTATTACCTCTTCATCGTTTTGTAATGAATACAATTGTTTCGTGCGCTGTTCTTCTTTGTTTACGTTTTCAAAAATATCTTGTGGTAGTTTAGGCCAATTCTCTTCGGAGATTTTCAAAAACGTTGGTCCATTAATCCATCTACATTTTGAAGAAAATATTAACTTTTCTTGCGGCCTCGTTGCATCGTCTGCTGGGTTAAGTGATCCTGGAACCCATCTCCACTGTGCTACTTCAGATGATTGAAGAATCTCGGATATTCGATTACAGACAAATTGCTTATAACGACGTGCTTCCGACCGGATCCATTGAATTACCGTCTTAGCATCAGACCAGAATACAGTTTTATTTGGCTTTACCTCATGGCTACTTATGATAATGTTCTTTAAACGCGTCCCAAGGACAGCTGCTTGCAACTCCAAACGTGGTATTGATAATGGTTTTAGAGGACTACAGCGAGATTTGCCAGCAACAAAAGCAACACTAACTTCATTTTGGTAACAAATGCGCCAGTAAGCCACAGCAGCAAACGCAAGCTCACTCGCATCCACAAAAATGTGTAATTGTACATCCGTCAATAAATCCTTAAATTTTAAATAATAGCATCTGGGAACAATAAACTCTTTCAAACTACTTAGTGCCTTATACCATTGATACCACTTTTCATAAATTTCATCCGGAATGAAGTCGTGCGACCCTGTATTTAGATGCCATAATCTTTGCAGCAGAATTTTTGGGATCAAGGTTATATGCGCTAAAAACCCAAAAGGATCAAAGATTGACATCGTTAATCCAAGAAGTTCTGCTTTCGTTGGTCGTCGATGCCCTTCCAAAACCGGCACCGGTATTCTGGCAAATGTGAGATTAAAATAAAATGTATCGTTTTTTGCGTCCCAGTACATTCCGAGAACTTTGTCATATTTGAATTCATCAACGCTCATATTTCTTGACAGCTCTATGGGCGCTAAGTTTCCGCTAATAGCTTGCAATAATTCATCTGAGTTTGAAACAAAACCTCGCAGCTCAAATCCAGCTAATTCATGAATGTCGATAACTTTCTTCGTGACTCGTATGCTTTCTTCTACCTCATCAAAACTATCTACGTAGTCATCAACATAATGACGATTAACGATTGCATCAACTGCCCTTGGATAATCACTTGCAAACCTAGACGCATTCAAGTTTTTTACAAATTGTGCCGAACATGGCGAGCACACTGAGCCAAAAATCATTGCATTCATAGAATAAACATCAGCAGGTTTTGATTGATTCCCTTCTCGCCAAAGAAATCGTTGCGAATTTTGGTCTCTGCTACATATATTGATGCGATGAAACATTTCTTTAATGTCTCCACATATGCCAATCTTACCTTCTCTAAACTTAAACAAAATTGATATTAAAGCTTTAGGATGATAAACGTCCGGACCTTTCATAAGCGCTGAGTTCAAAGAAACTTCATTAATCTTCGCCGCTGCGTCAAAGACCAATCTTGGCTTATTGCCTTTATTTAAGTTGTAAACCGCAAAATGCGGCAAATACCATGTACGCTCATTACAAATCTCCCTTTCGGCATTAGTCATTTTTCTTGCATACCCTTTTGCAACATATTCTGTAATTTTCTCTTTATACCACCTAGCATAACCAACATCGCGCAGCATTTTTTTTTCAACAAGTTCAAGCCTCTTCAGTGCCATACTATAACTTTCTGGAAAATTCACACAATCGTCTTTCCAGAGAAGCCCAGTTTCATACCTTTTGCCTATTAACTTTGTCGTGTCTATCAAAATTTGTTGTGCCCTTGCATCGCACTCTGATTGTATGCAAGGCGACTGCTTTGGTTCAAACCCCTCTAATGCAAAGTAATCAGAAACTTGTCTTTGCAAATCGATCATAAAATCACTGTCAAGATTAACATGACAAACAGTTGCACAATCAAAACAATTTTCATTTGAGCCAAACAATGTAAAACCTAACTTTGTTTCATGAACCGTGAAGCTATCATCAAAATTAATTACATTCAAAGCGCGAACCAAATTTGTGTGCGGCACACCAATTAACATTTGTGGGACTGCATCAGTGTAGTCGTCTAAATCTATTTTGCACAGTTCTTTATATTGTGTTCTAAATTCTTTTAAGTTAAGTGTTTGTGGAGGAAGAATAAGTTTTTTCGTTGTACGCACGCCTTTCATGCTGAATGAACTTGCTCCATTCTGAGTACCAGCTATTTCGACGCATACATTTTTTGACATCTCAGAAGTCGTTTGGTTGTCAATCCATTTTAAATGCAACAAACTAGCAGCTCCTTTGAGTCCTAGCTGTGTAGCTATCTTTTCTTCCAGCAATGTGACTTTTGCGCCGTCGTCTATAAAGGCCATTATATTTAAGATTCCATTGGGTCCTTGTAATTTAACCGGCACGAACTTGAGCAATGTTTTTTGTCTAAACAGGTTGTTTTTATTGTTTCTTTCTATTTTGACATTCTCTTGAATGCTGTCACTTGTTGCTGAAACAGTTTGGAAGGCACTGACAGTATTAACAGCTGCTTCCCCTAACGCAGAGTTGCAAGTTTTGGCACTTTGTACATTAGAATTATGTAGGAGCTTGTTATGGTATTTTTTGCATGATGAAAGTCCGCATTCACGACGACGTGAACAATTTTGTACTCCGTGGCCAGTAGACAAGCAGCAAAAACACAGTCGATTCTTCTTCACAATTTCCCAGCGCTCTTCATAATCTGCTTCTTTAAATTTTTTACATTGATACAATTTATGCTCATTGCTACAAAAACTACATTTAGGCTTATCTTCGCTAATAGTTAACACTGGCCTCGTATTTTTACTGAATTTTGCTGACATTTGTTCACAGCTGACATTTGGCTTATAAGAAGAATTTTCAGCTGCTATAATAACAAACATTGATACTTGCTGGAGCCAAGTGCTAAACTCACGTATTGAAGGATATGGCTTATTTATAGCAAAGGTGTGACGTGCCCATTCTTCTCTTTTGCTTAGAGGTAACTTACTTACCAGTTCGTCGAGGAGCGTTGGATTCGATAGGTGAGGAGTTGCACCTGCATTTTCCAGAAAAGCCGCCAGATTTGTTACCATTGAGCTGAGATTAACTATTTCGTTTATTTTTCCACTGGTGATGATAGGAAATGCTCGAGCTTTTGCCAGCTGGCTTCGAATAAGTAGTTCGGGTCGTCCGTAATAAAACTCAAGAGTGGACAAAACTGCGTTAACACTTGAAGGGTGAATCAGCAAAGATTCAACTCTAGAGCGGGCATTTCCTTTCAGAGATTTCTGCAAACGAATTAAATTCTCAAAATTTGTGTATGAATACATAGCTGTGGTCTCTTTAAATGCGACGGAGAACATTGGCCATTCTTCCGGTGATCCGGAAAACTCAGGAAGATCATGTAGCTTACGTACATTAGGCTGGTTATACGACGGCGTCCATACTTGTGATAGATGGGTTTGCAAAGGCGATAATTGGGGTGCAGCGGTAGAGGTTGTGCCTGCTACAAAGTTCACGTCAGCAGAGGTGGCATGAGGCGGAAACATTGTGTTGAAACTTCCAAAATTTCGGTTATGTGTGGCAGATGCGACGGTGGCTGGGACAAAGCCGGCATTAGGTGGATGGCAAAAATTAGCGCCAGCATGACATGCGCTGGCAGAAAAACTTGAAGAAGTGTTAGCGTAGGTTCTATGTGCGTCGGCAGAGGTGACGGTGGCAAAGTTTGTAGGAAAGTTAGCGTAGGCTTGATGTACGTCGACAGAGGTGGCGTTGGCAAAGGCTGTATGAACGTTAGCGTTAGATTGATGTGCGTCGGCAGAGTTGACGCTGCAAGTAGGCATGTAGCAATAACGAAAATTACCTGAATTTACAAGAGGCATTGCAGAGGCTGAGCAAGAGTTGGCATAAGTCGTGTTTGCAAGCGTAGAAGCACCAGATGCTGTGACATTGGTACGACCCGTGTCGGCAGAAGTGACGGCGGTCAAAATAACGTCAGACGGCGAGGCTCCTGATGTCGATGCAAGTGTTTGCTTCAGACTTAACCTCTCTTTTTCTGAGGCTGCCAGAGACATTTGCAACTTCTGTATTTGCTTCTGAAGTTCAGACACTGCATCTTGAGACACAATTGTGTGATCCAGTTCATTCTCGCTGGCTGAACTTTGTTCGTCATTGGAATTCGACATATTTGCTGAATCTGAAGAAGTTTTACTGACTTTGTTCCTTAGATTATAATGTGGCATTCGTGCGTTCAAAATGGCGGAGAAACACGATGCTCATGAATAAATATTAAAATAATATTACGGCGACAGTAAAATTTAGCACGAATATACTAAAAAACGTTTCTTTATTTTAATTCCAAATAAAATGTTGGTTTTAATATCTAAAAGAACAATTTATGTGTATGATAAAATTAATTAATTTAAAATAAGGCTTACTTATTCGTGCTTCCTGGCAAAACTTAAGCATATCAAAAGCCGGAAGCAGACATTATACAAACAAAAAATAGAAATGTATTACATCCCTTCAATCAAAGCTTTAAGGTGATGCCAAAGTTATTAAAGATAATTCAATCAAATTGATAGGTATAAAAAAAGTACAAAATTCAAATTATGGTATCTCATCCACAACAATCACATTAAGTGGTGTTTATAGCAAAGTATGGAATAACTTAACGTAAGTAACCTCAAATTGCAAAATATTAATTAACAACAATTAATTAAACAATAATTTTCATAATAGGTGCGTTTTTTTGGCATCGCTATATACGCTTAATAGAATTTTTCATATAAAAAATTGCTTAGCTAAGACAAGATAATTGTAGCCGCTTAGCTTATAAGCGCCAATAGAAAAATTATTACCAGATAAAAAAAATTATACTTAACGTTATTTACTGGCAGCATTTATTGTAAAACAACCATGTTTATGTCACATGAAAAAAAAACAATCAAAAGTAAACAAAAGAAACTATAAATAATACATTCTATGTGCACCGAAATGGCCAAAAATGAGTGGTAAGATACCATAAAACTTATCATAAGACGATTTTGTTAATACAAAAGAATTTAATTCTTATATTTTCTAGCAGTAAGAAAAAAACAGTAAAAAATACTCTCGGAAGCGGAGCCGTGAGGTGACTCTGTGACTCCTTAAAGGCTACATGGCCAGAAAAGAGTAATTCAAGCATGGATATCAGAAACATTTTTCGTATTTTAATGTTCCGGAGGATATGATATCCTAAGTGTAACGGTACGCACTCTTGTGTTTATTTAATGCTGTTTTATTAAATATTTTTCCATTTAAGGACTCCAACACATTAAAAGCGGCATCTCTCAAGCTCTCTCTTCATCAATAAAGCCAGTTCTTTAAATACATAAATGTGCTTACTATAGAATTTATCATTGATGTTTTCTAATAAAATCGCAGCGTAATAGCCAAATCTGGTTGTATAATTACTTTTTCGGTTATTTTTATTTTATATTTCAGAACATTGCTTTCTTTTCCTTAGCGAATGTTATATGCAATAAAGGCTTTACATTATCAAGAAGTTGTATGTGAAAGGAAGCATCAGGGCCAGTAAGTTTCTTGTAGACCGATGTTAAGGCGGCAACTTTGTATTCCATTGTGGTATGCTGGTTCTTGTCTAAATGCACCTTAATCAGCTGTGTACCATCCAACTTGAAACGAATATTTGTGCCAACAATTTCACAAGATTTTCCAAGATGGCATCGTAGACAGCAGGAAAGTGCGGGAGGATGGCCTTTTCTGCTTCAGCGGATTTCTGGCCTTGCATGTTGACTTGGTCAGAACTTTACGTTCACTAACAGCAACATGTTTGCCAGAGAATTTGTTCTCAAGTTCACGCACCAATATGATTTGGAAGGTCTCCTGTTGTGTGACTGCCAAACGCAATATCAAGAGAGATTGCAAGTCCCTCAGATAGGCTTTGAGGTCGTTGTTAGCCTCCAACTCTAGCAGCGCTTGTACAATCAACTTCTCGAAATCATTGGGCCCAGCGAAACCTGGCTTGATATTCTTGGAGACAATAATGTCAATTATTTTGTCAGAAAAACTTGAGTCAATTATTTTGTTTCATATAAATGTAATTTTTCAATTTGTGCTTATGAAAAAAAAATTAATGTTCATATTTGACAGTTACTCGCAATGCTGCCAAGTTTTGAAGAAAAATATTAAGCGCCGATGTGCATTTCTTTGGTCAAGCGTATATAGCGATGCCAAAAAAACGCACCTAATAATTCAATTCTTTAATGAGTTCAAAACTTATTTCTCAAAAAAATTTCTCCAGCATTGCTCATCATAATTTTTTTCTATTAACACATTCATAACATAAAAATGCGCCTTAAATATAAAAAATACTTTAAACTTACAGAGTTTTTGAAAAACTATGCGACAATGATCTTTTTCTTCCAGACATAATTATTTTATTTTTCACTTTGCTGGTATTTTGTGGTAATTTCGGTATTTTTTATCTTTCGGGTGGGAAATATCGCACATGTCGTAAAATTTTTCTCGCATGATAATTTTTCTCACATAAAGCGATGATTTTTACTTTCTCCCGCAGCATTTCATAAGATCTGAAAAAATACCGAAAGCACGATTTATCGTGCAAAACTTCAGTGTTGCTAGTTTTGCAATTTATACTATTCAATATATAACATAAAATAATTGAATCAAAGCTAAAAATTTCAAACTAAATATATTAGCATGCTCCAAAAACATATAAATCGTTGTCGTGTTCTGCTATATCACGATTGTAGGCGAAACAAAAACAAAAGCGTGAGTACTGCTATTTCGTGCTAAAATAGCAGGAATAATGAATAGCACTAAAAATATCAACGTTTGTGAATTTCGTAAATAAGTTTTCTGACGTTTTTTATTGTATAAATTCAACTATATACATTGCGCAATTATTATTGCTGCCTTAACATTTTAGTTCGCTGAATATAGCCAATTATTAATGGCATGACACCCTTCTGCTTTGACTGTTAAACAAATGATGATTAGCATAAATACAGACTTCAGCAATGTCAAAATTGCAAGGATGACTTCTGCAACCGAGTTGTCATATAGTTAAATTAACGTCAAAAGTATGTCCTTTGCTGTTAAGTTTATCAATATTAAATAGTGATATTAAGTAGTTAATGTGAATCCTAGTTAAAATAGATAGACAAATATTTAATGTTTTTTGTATTTACTTATCAACGGCACAATATCAATATGAAAATGTGGTTATTAAACTGATTAATTCGACGAAAAGGAAATTAATCATTATTTCTTATTGTAAATAGAGAAATAAAAACAGGTAAACTCAATTTACTGTATATTGTGATAAGTTCAAAAGTTAACAATTTATATCCTTAAAAAAACTATAAACAAATAGCTGCCTCTTGTTTCACACCCTGATTCAGTTGTGTGTATAATGATAAATAATCGGCGCATGTTTTGTTATATATTTTATAAAATAATTTAAATGCATATTAGCATAAGAATGTATAATATGGTTTTCAAGACTAAATTAGTCTATTACAACTTTGAACAAAATAGCAGTTGAACGACAAGGAACCACTTGATTGTGTGTTGTTTACGCCTTAGAGATGTTTAATCTACATCTATCACAAAAATCGATTATAAATTTTTTAATTACAAAAAGCTTGTAACACACGTCTATTTATTGGATCGCTTTATGCTCATTAAATACATGATGCACGGAAAATACGTGATAGCGAGTTTGACACTTCTCTCTGAAAATAGTAAATTTACGGGCATAATTGAAGAATAATGGAAATGCAAAATTTGTGTTTTTTTACATGTAATTACATGGATTTGGGGCTCCTAAGTTCGATTCTGAAAAAATTAAGAGTCGCTCTCAAGTGGTTTAGAAGTTATAGGGATCAAAAATTGAAAAATTACTACACATTTGCCTGTTTTTTTGATTTCTTTTTAATAAAATTTAAGCAATATGGGTAGCAAGAGGTCATACCATGACCTATTCAGTTAGGTATTATTTATAAAAAATCCATTTATTGCTAACTATCCAAAAATGAAAAATTGTTATAAAAAATCGCGCGATTTTTTATAACAATTTTTCGACTGCGGCGTTTTTTTTCGTCTCAATATACTATATGTAAGTGTACAACAAACTTGAAAAGTACTTGCATTAATTGTTAAAATATAAAATTTAATATATTGTGCACACTTGACTGTTCACCCTTTAACGAAATAACAATAAATAACATACTTCTATGAAAACATTTATATTTCTAGTCTCAAAGACAAACACTTCAAAAGGACAACCAAAATTAGCACACCTCAAATTCTTTGAGTACAAAAACAGTTATATCATCCAAAATAATGCATAGATTTTTATGATTGAATGCTCATTAAAAAGGTTTTAGCATAACCTTTCTTTTGATATCCATTACGTTTACTTATGTTCGAAAACAACAACAAAAAAACACAGGTTTTTAAGCCCATTTTCATAAACGTTGACCACTATAACTTCTAAACCACTTGAGAGCGACGCTTAATTTTTTCACCATTCAATTACTTAGCTCAAAACACGCATTTTTTAAAAAAAAAAAAGAAAAAAGACCATTTCCATTATTCTTCACTTGTTCCAATTTACGTTTCTCCGTTCCTGTCAAAAACAGCTGATGCCGAATTGATATAAAATTATTTCAATTTATTAACGATTTAAGCAAATATATAGCCTGTTTCAAAAGAGAAGAACATTTTTGCGCATGTTCGAGAATAAGAAAATAATTTTGAGTGTTCAGCATTCTGATTGGTCGACATTAAAAAGAAAATTTAATATTCTCTGAGCAGCAATATATTTGAAAAAAAATTATTGTGTATTCCTGAATTTTGTTGTTCATCTCAACTTCGCTGCGGTTTTACTGAATCTTATTTTTCAATATCAACCAATCAAAATTGAAAAAAAAAATTGTGTCAAAAAATAATTTCTCAGCCGGAATTTCACTTCAAAATTTTTTCTTAAGAACATAATTTATTTTTAAATATACTGTTCGAAAAAAGATTTATCACAGCTTCGGCAAAACAGATTTCGCAATAACACAATAATCGGTGGTTTTTAAAGTACCTTGTCAAAAAACAGTAAAAAACACACAAAAAAACAAAGTTCAGCAAACAGTACAAAAAGAGCAGTAAATTACGTTAAAAAAATTCAAGCTTTAGAAATAATTTCTCACTGCGCATCGAAAAATGAAACTTAAAAATGTTCTTCTCTTTTGAAACGGGCTATAATGGTTTTACCTGATAAAAAATACATGTGAGATGCTTATAAAACATTTAAATAAACGGACTACTACTTCTTCGCTATATCATGCGTTCGACCTTACCTCAATGGCGCCCACCATTGAATGGCTAACAAGGTGAACGTACGTGGTACACAAAAGAACAACACAGCACAATTGCATTAAAAATATTTAATATAACAGTAACACTTTATTTATCTTGTAGTAAACAAAGCAAACATTTTTATGACACTTATTATTAACTGTTCCGCTCTTTCGCTCGCAATTTTTTGACAAAAAGAAATTATGGTTTGTGGAAAAATTCGCTGTCACCTTCTTTCCTTACATAATGATTAAATATTCTTTTTGCGTTCGAAGTAGCTTTTTCGAACTATGTCGATGTTGACTTAACCCCCTAGCCACACGTTCCAGTAACAGTTCGAAAAACTCAATACGTTCTCACTTTTTCACTAATACACTCACCGTCTTATTCACACAGTCGTGCAACGCTTGTTTAGTTACGCACTGTTTAAACCTTAACGCAGCCTTTACGCAACGTTGCTTAAATTGTTATTCAGAATCATTTTTTATGTATTGTGTAACTAAACTATCGTTGTGTCAAAAATTTACGAAACTTATTACAATAATCTTGTACATTTAGAAAATGCAACCGAAAATTCCATTTTTTGTGGTTACTGAATTCCGGGAGGATAATATTGATTAGCTTTCCATGTTAGCTTTGGAAATACGATATTTTTTCCGAAGCTCCTTTTCCCATAGTTTCATAAGATTTAACCTTTTTTGTTAACTTTTCTTAGTTCCACAGGATGAAGTAATGATAGACCTGTTTATCCTGTGCAACCAAATCAAAATTTACGTGGCATTTACGCAGCCTTTAAACGCCAATTTCGGCGTTTAAGTAACGCAACCCTTAAACAACGTTGCGTAAGACGAAAAATTCATTCTGAATAAGGTTTTGTTGCTTAACGCCTGCTTAAAATTACGCAGCCTTTAAAATGCTATTCTGAATAAGGCTGTCACACTTCGACATCGGCAGCCAGCACTGGCAGTCCACTGGCAACAACTTTTACAGAGACAGTGAATTTTGACAGCCGCAGACCGTGGAATCAAAGTAACCCTGCAGCCACACATGATAGTAATGTCTTGCCAGTGGAAAATATGTATTAACTTCGAAAATGTTTCGAAATAACCATGAAATAAGCAAAAACTAACGCTGCGGCCACACGTGGTAGTGAAAGTTCATTTGCAAAATGTCACCAAAGTCAAATGTTCTAGCAACAATGCGTCCATTTTCCTCTTTTGCTTACATTTATTCAGTGATGCCTTTAATTCCAAAACAGCACAAAACTTAAATGGGGAAAAAGCTATGTTGATTTCATATATTTACAATATATTTATTACAATATTTTCAAAAAAAAAACTGTTTCATATCATATTTTATGTGTTAAACAATGGTAATTAAAATAATTACATGTTTATTTTACTACAAGACATGAAAACAAAATAAATGTCAAGTTGGAATAGTTTAGGGAGAAAAAAACAATGTTTTCCCTACTTTGATTCCACTGTCTGCGGTTGTCAAAATTCACTGTCTCTATAAAAGTTGTTGCCAGTGGACTGCCAGTGCTGGCTGTCGATGTCAAAGTGTGAGTGTATTAGTGAAAAAGTAAGAATGTATTGAGTTTTTCGAACTGTTACTGGCACGTGTGGATAGGGGGTAAGGAAAACAGTGTTGTGTTTTCTCCCTAAACTATTTCAACTTTAAGTTTATATTAGGGGTATTCACGATGTGGTGTATTTTTGATAAATTCTTACAAAATTTACAATATTTACAACACATTGTGAACAAACCTTCACTAAAGTCTGGGTAGTTCATCATTTAGCAGTACGAGAAAATAAAAGAATTGAAACGAAGCACTGAATTAAATTAACTTTTATTAAATAAACACACAACCCAGCCAGTACCTTCATCCACGCTGAGGCAAAAAGTTTTTGTGATCAGTTGATCAAATATGCAACGATATTTACAAAGAATACAATAGGGTTTCGCCATTGTATGTTTGCTACAGGGTTGTATTTTGAACACTGTACATTTTGTTTTTGTAATTTTACTTCAAATATCAAATTTATCAAAAATACACAATACAAGGGCAAATACACCACATCGTGAATACCCCTATTTTTTTCGTGTCTTGTAGTAAAACAAGTAGAGAAAGTCTGAAGTCGGTCTAGGCCGACTATGAAATACCTTTAACCTGCTTTTCCAAAAAAAAAAAAATAGTATTATTGAAAATGGGCGTGTCCGTGCGCGGATGAAGCCTATATTTTATATGCATTTAAATGTTGATGAAAAATTTACACATACCAAATTTTTTTCCTGTATGGGAGGTAGGCGTGTCCGTGGGCGGATGACGTCCATTTTTAAAAACCAGTTTTGTTATAATAAAACATACATTTTAAATTTTATCTCTGAAGGTTTAACAGAAGCTTATTTACTGTGTTTTTAATTTTTGGGACGTGTCAGTGAGCGGATGGTACCAATTTTTCGAAGACGTCTTTGTGTTGGTACAAAACACATAAATACCAAATTTTATTATTGGTAGCTTTTTGGTAAATACTAAATTTTATTATAAGCTTATTTATGCAGTTTTCAATTTTTGCGTTGTATGGGAACTAGGCGTGTCCATGGGCGGTTTAAAAATATTCAACAGTGCAGATCCTTGAGTCCATGTAACCATGTGCACCGAGTTTCATCCAATTATCTCAACTCCTTCTTCTTATCCTGTGTTTACGGAGAACACATAGACGGACATGGATTGCTAGTTATACATCTACAGGATGAACGATCTTTTGGACGATTGGAAAGTATCGCTCTTTGATCCAATTTATAAATCTGGTCCTAAGCAAGATATTTGTAATATAGGCCTATCCCCGATATCTGTAATATAATTTGTAATATAAGGAGCTTACTTCCTTTGTATACCTAAAGTTTTTGAAAAAGTTGTATATAATAAACTTGTCCTTCTCGTAATAAATTAAATATGCCTGTACCAACATGGATTTATGTCAGGTAGATCAACCGTTACTAACCTTACGATCTTCTTTAACCATGTTATTGAAAACTTTACCAAAGAACTGCAAACTGGTGTAATTTTCACCGATTTTGCTAAAGCTTTTGATAAGGTAGACCATAATATTTGAATTCTAAAATTATCTTCTTTCGGGTTTCACTCCAATTTATTAGATTGGATTAGTTCCTATCTAAAAAACCGTATTCAAAGAGCAAAAATAGAAAATTGCCTATCGGACCCTGAACTTATTACCTCTGGTGTAACACAGGGTAGTCATCTTGGTCCATTATTATTTTTAATTTTCATCAATGATCTTCCTACAATTTTTAAAAACTCAAGTGCACTTCTATTTGCAGACGATCTTAAAATTTATCGCTTTATTGAAGGTGTAAATGACTGTGTATTGTTGCAGAACGACATTGACTCGGTAATAACTTGGTGTGAGATTAATAATCTCCCTTTGAACATTTCTAACTGTGAGTGCTTTACTTTTTCTCCAACTTTCTGGAATTATACCATTACTCTACGTAGAATTGTGGTCAAGAGAGACTTAGGTATTCTTTTGGATAGTCGTCTTAATTTAAATGACCATATGGATTACATTATTAGCAAGGCTAGTTCTTTGCTGGGTTTTCTGAAAAGGAACTCAAAAGATTTTTCTGATCCTTACACTTTAAAAACACTGTACTCTTCGCTGGTAAGACCTCACTTGGAATACTGTTCCATTGTTTGGAATCCCTATTTTCAAGTGCATTCAAATAGAATTGAAACAGTACAGAAAAGATTTACTAGATTTGTAATGCACAAACTCAATTGGAATTTGCCTACCATACCCTCTTACCGAACTCGTTCTGCGTTAATCGATATACCTAGCCTTTAAATAAGATGAAAGGTTTTCTCTATTTTATTCCTATGGCACCTTATAAACCATAAAATGAAATGTGATGAGCTTTTATCTATTTTGAATTTTTACTCTCCATCTGGCCAAATTCGCAAACAATGCCACTGTGGGTTTATACAGTGAATGTTGCGGAAATAAAATAACAGTCTTTAGATTATTTTAATGCTTAATGTTTATTTACACTGAATGACGTCTTTTTGCTACCGATGTTCGAACTACACTAAACTTAAGGCAGCAGGGACCATATTCCCTGCCACCACAAAACCTTTAGTACATAACGTACGGCCACGTACCACCAAGCGGCCGCACACATACAAAGCACCACGAGTACGATTTTGTTTATTTCCATATTTAATAATTCACAGCCACAACCAAGACTATGTATTGAGCGATAGCTTGCCTGCTCGCTGGGTAGCTAAACCAGCGCGCAGGCAAACCAACGCTTGTTGTTGTATATACAAACTTGTGAGTCCGTGCTAGTGTTTAAGTTAAGGGTGTCAGGTTGCCGCTACAATGTTTGCAACGGCACTCTGACTGCTGAGGATAGGAATGTGCTTGATTTGCGGTTCTGTACAATCAAGTCACACTATACCCAGCGCCCAAGACATAAAATCAAAGTGGCTCAAAATTGCTAGCAAATATAAATGTTTATATTATAATTTTGGTATGCGACAAAGTGTCGCCAGCTGGCTAGAAGAGCCGAAACACGAAACTATGCTCGTAGGGGGTGACGGAACAAAGTGTACCGCCACACCACTTTCAGGAAATTATTCATAGTTCTTCGTTAGCTTCAAACATGCCCTTGGGACGCTGTACCAGGGAAACTAATTCAGCTTTAGCAATAATAGACATATTTAACTCCTCAAGATGTAAAGTTAAAAATGATTTATTTCTGCACTTGCTGGCACGTGATGTTATGAATCATTTATAAAATAAGAGTGCCTTAATGTCTTGAAGTTTAATTTTTAAAATCATGTATTATTTAGTGTTTGATAGTTTAAGAAGGTTCAGTGAAATAACGCCCAATGAAATAACGCCCAAATAAAAAATGAAATAACGCCCAAAAAATTTCCATACAAATTTGGACGTTATTTCATAATGAAATAAGGCCCAAAATTTTGGGCTTTATTTCATTTTATTTGGGCGTTATTTCATTTTTTATTTTATTTCATTATGAAATAACGCCCAAAATAAAAAATGAAATAACGCCCAAATATTTTTCATACAAATTTTGGAAATATTTTATATGATTTGCTTTGAAAATATTTTGGGTGTTATTTCATTTTTGATTTGGGCGTTATTTCATTTATTTTGGGCTTTATTTCATTTTTTATTTTGGGCGTTATTTCATTTTTTAAAGCCCAAAATATTTTGGGCGTTATTTCATTTTTTATTTTGGGCGTTATTTCATTGGGCGTTATTTCACTGAACCGTTTAAGAATAAGTAGTTTAATATATTATATATTAGTAGTCTGTAAGAGTTGCACTCTGTTAGACGAATTAAATAAATAAATTAATAAAGAAATGTTCTGCTTCTTTTCTTTTAGACGTTGACGGACAAAGGCATCCAAGTAACAATTTTCTACCTATAAAACACCTTAGAACATTCTCAACAACATATTAAAACACATAATTTACAGATATAATCACTGCATAACAGAGAAGGGCACAAATTAAATTTCCTATCACATGGGATTGGAAGCAGAATGCTGCTTGCGCGACGTCGACACATGAACAGTATAAGCTACTTCGTGTGGCTAACGATCGTGTGCATTCGGCTGTTGCTTTGTTTTTATTTTGGCAGCAAATCAAGTCAATTGCTTTTAGCATTTGTTGAAATAAGATCTCTTTGCACAATTTTTTAAATTATAACGAGAAAATACGTAAAATTGATCTTGGTTTTCTATGCTTTACACACAATCAAAGAATGTGATAGTATGTGTGTGCCCATCACTGTTGTATAATAATCGTATAAGACAAGAAAGGCGCACTTTTTTCGTAACTCTACATCAGTAAAATTTTATCCTGCTGAACATATTCTTATCATTACTTTATAGGAGTTTTATACCATTTTTTCCTATCGCAGTGTTTGTTTCTAAAGAGAGCAAGAGAGAAACAAATATTTTTTTATTTGAAAAAAAATTTTGAATTGTTTCAGTTGACCGTTGTTTTTATTTGTTTTGCTATGTGATTTTTCATTGTTTTTTATTGCTTAAATTATAAAATGTATTAACGCTTAGTGGCGGGATTTGAACCAAGTACCTTTGTGTTGTAAGTCTGACGCACTAAATTCTCACCCATTTTTACATACCCAATATATTGAAAAAATGTTCATTAAATAACGACTGCGCTGTAGTTTGGAAACATTAATATTTATATCAGACATTTTTCCAAAATGTCTATTATAATTGAATGTCGTAGTAAGGTGATTCTCCTTTTATTTGGCTTATAAGAAAAAGGAAAACATTTTCTTTGAATTTTCGCTATTAATTAATTACCACTTCATTTTTTATTGTATGAAGCACTTATTAATTTTTGTGGAATTTATGCAAGTTTTGAAATTTTGCCGTAAGTTTGTATATGAAGTAGGTCCATTGGTTTATGCAAACTTTTACAGCTTATATGAAACAGTTTGAAGCAGGGAATGGGAAAAAACCTTAACGAACGGTTCCTTTTTGTTCGGTTCGTGAGAGCGAAATCTTTATTCGGCTTTATTCGAATTCCGCTCTTATACTCAAACACAAGCACAATCGCTTCCACGCAGAAGAAAGAGAGCGGAATTAAATGGTAGGAATTGTGCTGTTTGATCAAAAACCATTATTTGCTTTGTTGTGCTTTTTGTTCATGATCAAATAACCGAACCTTATGTAGCGAATGTTAGTGCTGCTGAATTTTTATACCCTTAACCTAAAAGGTCAGGGTATATTAACTTTGTGCAAACGTTTGTAAGGCTTAGAACGAAGCGAGTCCGGTATAGAAAAGTATTTTCTAATATAAATATATTTTTGATCAGGGTTACCTCGTGAGTCGAGCCATCTATGTCCGACCGTCCGTCTGTGTGTTGTCCATATACACAGGATAAGAAGAAGGAGTTGAGATCATTGAATGAAACTCGGTACACATGGTCACATGAACCCAAGGACCTGCACTATTGAATATTTTTAGAATCCGCCCACGGATTTCCTATCAATCCACGCCTACCGCCCATACAACGCAATAATTGAAAACTGCATAAATGAGCTCATAACTAACCTACAGCAATAAAATTAGGTGTGTATGTATTTTAAACCAAAACAAAAATGTCTTCGAAAAATGGGTGTCATCCGCATACAGACACTCCCACCTCCCATACAACCAAAAATTACAAACTCAATAAATTAGCTCATCTTTAACGTACATAAATAAAATTTGGTACGCATGTATTTTATATCAAAATAAACATGTCTTCGAAAAATTAGTGTCATTCGCCCACGGCCACAGAGACAAAATTTAGAACAAATGTATTTTATACCAAAACAAAGATGTCTTCGAAAAATGGGTGTCTTCCCTCCACGGACACGCCCACCTCCCATACAACCAAAAATTAAAAACTAAATAAATAAGCTCATGTTTACGTATAGATATAAAATTTGGAACATATGTTTTTTATATCAAAGCAAAAACGTTTCCCAAAAATGGATGTGATCCGCCAACGGCCACGCCCACTTCCCATACAACCCAAAAATTGAAAACGCAATAGAATTATGTTTTACGTACAGAGATAAAATTTGGTACGTTTGTCAATCTGGCATCACTGTTCGCTTATGTCAAACGCATAGATGCCAGTTTCGTGTGATAAATCACTTTTCGTGATTTTTTGAGGGCTGTGTGACAATGTGTGTTTTCTGAAATAAAGCGAGTGATTTTTCACTCATGCGTGATTTTTTTTATCACTCACTTTATTGTTGAAGAGTGCGTGCAAGTAAATGCGAAAACACGTATATTAACGAACAAACCCAACACTGCAATTGAAATTTGCTAGCGCAGGTATAAAGTTTAAACTTTTAAAAAGTTAATATTTATTTTATATAACAAATTCAGACAATTTAAATTATTTCCACTTGTTTATGTCAAGATGTTTACTCATCTGCATAAACAGTCTAATTATTCTTGAATTGTAAGAGGGCGCTTTCGCTTCTCACCACACTTTTCTTTTTTTCTTTATTTCCGTAAATTGTAAGTTCGAAATCCAAAATCCAAAAAAAAGTGACAGGTTCCTGCCTGTAACTGAGCGATTTCTCGTTCACTTTTTGTCACCCATCTCCTTGGTAAGAACAATTCCATTGTTAATAAAAATTAATATTTTAGAAAAAACTTAATCCGCCTTTTTTTTTCATTTGACGCCAACCAAATCAAACGTTTTATTGATTTGGAGCTACGTTTTTGCAGATTCAACTGTTTCACCATTTCCACTGGCAATCAAATAAATTTCCCACATTTTCACCACTGATATATAATATATTGAATTACCAAAAATTTTCATATCTTCATAATTTTGATCTAGTAAATAAGATATTAATGCACTTTTAACAATAAGCTTTTGCTAATATTACCAAATAACAGAAAATATCTCATTATTTCTAAAGTTGTATGGCATTAAATACTCTTTTATGCTGTAAAATTGGAATTGCTTCTGAGTGATTTTCTGTTCTGTGTGTGATTTTTGCGTGATTTTCTGTTCTGTTTGTGTGATTTTTTTTTCTATGTGCGTGATTTTTTTGCTGTGAGTGTCACACGAGTGATTTTTACATATATGTTGTGTGATTTAGTGATTTCGAGTGTGAATTTTAGTTGGCATCTATGGTCAAACGTACAATTTTTATATGATGTTCTTTGCTACATTTTAATTAACTATTTTTGCAAGTTTAACTTATTTTTATTATAAAATCTATTATAAATTCAGTTTTTAAATCACTTCTCCGCAACATCTTTGTAAAGGTACGGATCTATTTGGTGATTTTCCATAAATTGTTTTTGCTGCTTCGTCAACACTCCTAACCTCAAATCTTTGCCGTCATGAGTCAGACTTGTTGCAATGGGTGCGTTTCTAAAACAGAAGTAGTGGAAAGTGATACATACAACATGTTGACAACACGTTGTGTCTTATGAACGGTTATTTTCATTTTCTGTAAACACTTCCAAAAATTGACTTATTTGAGCGCGAAAATTTTAATAAATATTAGATATATGATTTTGGACGAGATAATTAATATTTTCATTAAAGAATTATCACTTTTATTTGTGTCAAACTATGTGAACACAACTTTTTCATTTCTCAATAGATTTTCTTCAACAATAGCTTATTTTTTTTTGAAAAATAAGGGCTTTTAGTAAAAAATATCAAAAGTAATAAAATATTTTGATTTCTTAACGAAATTTGCAACTATTTTGTGTCTTTTTGGAAATTTTTCTGAAAAATAAAAAAAATCCTCGAAATTTGAATTTATTCCGCCAATTGTTAGTCTTGGTTTTAATATTAATGCTTCTCTTACGTGCACAGACCATATCAACAATGTAGTCCGTAAAATTTATTACATCTTGCGGAATCTTAGGATGTCGTCTGAGTATACGCCAACTGATATTCGGCGTAAACTTGTAATCCAACTTGTTGTCCCTGTCATATCATATTCAGAACTTGTATGCAGTAAGTTAGACTCGCAGTCTCAACTAAAGTTGCAAATCGCTTTTAATCACGCAACTCGATATGTGTATGGCTTACGTAAATTTGATCATTTAGGTCAATTAAAAAATTATATA